>CAUZXS010001282.1:10000-24962 GCA_963585895.1 Sepioteuthis lessoniana | reverse complement strand
ATGGGGAACATCCAGCGCTCGCGTCTGTGTGTGTTTACCTTTCGTACATTGCTGTCTGATGATTGTGCACACAGCATGAAACTTGGAGTAACAGACTTGAAGTGTTCAATATTTTTTTCGGTTTTGTACTAGCGTTGTTATAGTAGTATCAAGTACTTTTTTCAAGTAAACTTTTCTTTTACTTTCTGTGTGTGTGTGTGTATGTATGTATATATATATATATATATATATATATATATATATATGAGAGAGAGATAGAAACGTATATTGAGTGTATATTGTTTTGTGTGTATGTTTGTATATATATATATATATATATATAATATTTGCATTTCACACTTAGCAGTAATAACATAGGGAAATGTATGCGTCTGATTATGTAAGGGTAAATAGTAGGGCAGACTCTTCTCTTAAAACTTGGTATGGCAACTGGTGTAAGAAGGAAATCTTGGAATTCCAATCTGTTAAACTCCGTTTAAAAATTGACCTTGTGTCGCTTCCTGGTCGTGCGGAGGAGTTGGTTTGTGTGTGTGTGTGTGTATATATATATATATATATGGCGTGTATTCTGTTCGAATGTGTAATATATATAATTCAAGTTGGCGACTGTAGTTGAGGCCGACCCAAAGGTTTTTTCATTACCTACTATGCCGAGGTGTAGGGGAGAGCCCTCCTTTCTTCCCAGGATTGCTCCATTTTATCCTTGATACATACCTTATAATGCTCAGTGTTAAGCAAAGTGGAATCAAGTACAACTTTTTCAGTTTTTGATGTCTCGAATTGGGATTGAACTCCTGTCTCCAGCGCTATATTATTACATGGTTATATTGTGTTTGTGTTCATGTTTAATGTGTATCTGTCATATTTACTCTCAGTTAAAAATACACAAATGAATGTCTATTTTTTTTCTGAAGACACACACAGTCTTTCTAATGACTTAAATGTGGACACACTTGACAACCTTTTGCCCTTGTGACTTGTGCATATTGAACCCCCTCGTCTCCCATGTGTGTGTATTTCTGTGAATTAACACAAGTCAGATGTTTTCTGTATTTCTTCACTTGATATTTCCCCACCCCCTGTTTTTCCATGTCTAACAGTCTCTGCACTTAGGCACAACTTCATTTCTGTATTCATCTTTGTACTCACTTGAACTGTGTTACAATATCATATACTAAGTTTTTATTCTCTTTATACGTAAATATCATTACCGGTTGAAGATTCTATTTTACAGTTGCTCCTATTTTACTACGCTTTTTATAAAGATTTTTACTGCCCCTTTCACCAGTTACTTTACTGTCCATGAAGTGTAGATCTTCACTTAGTTTTCAAATTGTGCAGCTATCTGCAGAAACTTAAAATATGCAGGTATATGTGCTCCTTTAAAATGGTAATATGTTCATAGTTCTTAAAATGGGCAGATATCCATACACAAACTGGCAGATATCTCTGTCCCCAAAATCTGTGTAAGGTTACTGAAAAGTTCTCGGATCAACTAGGAGGGGAATATCGTTGATTTTTATTTTATTTCTTACCTTTTTTTTTCTTTTTTTTTTTCTTTAGGGTTTAAAGAAACTTGGGTAATCTATAGAATATGGCAAACTGATGATTCTGTAAGATAATATTTACATTACGTGGTTGGGCTAAGGACTTTTCAGCATTACTCTTAAGTCTACCAATTTATTCAGAATTTTTTAAACTGCCTTCTAGTACTCTCATCTCTGAATGTGCTACGTACAAATACATCTTAAAGAAACCCCTTGTGCCAAATTTAAAATTTCTAAAATGAGATTTGATTAATTTAAAAAAAAACTCCTATTGCCTAAATGATTTAGATGTTTACTTAGTTTGACTCAAGGTCAGTATATGGAAGCTCCCGAGAAAGATCAAAATATGTAATGAAATGAGGTAATCTTGTTGCCACTTTGTTGTGGGTGGCTGGTTGTCTCCTTGTAAAATATTCTTTCTGTTTTTATCGTATTTTCTTTTTTTCTGTTTTACTAAATGTTTATTTATTCAATAATAGATGATTTGTTTTAGTTGCATCCGTTTTTAGGGGTTTAATTTCTTTTGAGGGTTAAATGCAGTCACGAATAAAGATGTGATCGGAAAGGTCATATGCTCGGACTTTTAAATAGAAAATGGTCATTATGGGACCTTTTTTTTTCTTCTTTCTATTATTGTCAAAAAAGATATCTTTTACTCAGTATTTATTTGTGTATATATCAACTATTGGTTAATGATGATAAAAAAATAAATTTTTGAAGCCTTAGGTAAGGACTAGGAACAACCTATTATGTTTTAAATACACGGCAGACGATCGAGTCTACCGGTATCATATATAGGTCGGCCCTTAATTTATGGCATCAAAATCATTAATTTATGGAACTGATTTTTGAAGCTGAGCGTCGAAATCCTACTTTAGAAACAATTGTTCTTGATGACCGTTTTTTGGGGGTTTTTTTTCTTCATTTTTTTTAATAAATAGATTTTCTAAATTAAACCTATACTTAAGAATATACAGTGTTTAGTTTGTTTCTCCTAGTCTGGTTCATGGCCACATTAGTAATGGGAGCGCCACAATAGTTAATTCATTTGCATATAGATTTCATCGGATAAATGTCAAAAATAAAATGGGGAAAGGTAGTTACGTACTTTAAAATAAAAGTCATGTATTACTATTTAGAAAGTAATGAAATTTAATGTCCCGTATACATTTGTTAGTTGTTCAACTGATTTATAAAAATGGTTGGAAGCTAAAGGCTCTTTTAGTTTGGTTAAATTTAAACCTTAAAAAAAATCACTACAAGTATGTGTCCTCCCGTTTTTTTTGTTTTTTTTGTTTTGTTTTTAAATAAGGTCCTATACCCAAATAAATATATTGAATATAAAAATTTCTTTCTAAAATTAATTTTTTTACTCTGTATCTCATGAAGCTTGCAAGAGTGAATTGTCAAATTAGATGAATGAATAAAATACCAAATTTTTCTGCGAACGTCAAAAGTTCTTTGCCAAGTGTGTGTGTGTATATATATATATATATATATATATACACACACACTATTTACTATTCTTTGTTGAGTGGGGTTTAAGTTTTGATGTATGGTCATAGAATCATTAGTTTATAGAAATTTTTGAAGCTCAGCGTTGTTTTTAAGTCTTTTCATTATAATTAAATTTGAACTTTAAAAGATTATTACTCAAAAATGAACTTAAATTTTTTTGCCTAAAAATGAAGCTTTGATTTTTCACCTAAAAATAAGTAGAGACAAAATAAGTAATTATATGGGTTAATTTTTTTAATTAAAATTTTTCTCCAATCATTATCTGAAAAAGTTTGTGACGAATGAACCAACATATTAAATAAATGAATTCAACATCAAATTGGTACTTGTACGTCATTAGTTTGTATGTGTGTGTGTGTATATATATATAGGTTGATCTTTGACTTTGTTTAAAGAATGGTTAATTTAAGTAATTCATTTTTCAACTCTAGGGTTTCTTTAGGTTATGTTTTAATTTCAACTTTTATAAAATTATTCATGTTTATATGTCTGTACCAGTTTTTTTTGGGGGGAGGGGGTTTCTCAGTTGAGTTAAGTTTAAGCTGACATGTATTATGAACTTAATAAGGCTTGAGCCGTCTTTGAGACTAACCTGCTTAACACTGCTTCATAGTCGACAGTGAAGTACCCTGGGTAAATTTAGCTTCGATTGGTATATTCGATTAATCTGAAATCTTCTTGATTTTGTTGGGAAAGAATTTCTTTATTCATAATAAATATTAAGAAAGCAGTTTTTCTTAGCTTATGTTTGAAAGGACCTTTACGTAAGTTTTGGATAAAAGTTAACCTTTGATTCTATGATCATAAAATGATTTATTTAATTGATTTTAGAAGCCAATGTTTGTAACTAATCTGTCATGCGATGATTAAATTGTAACCTTACAAAATTATGACTATACCAGTTTTTTTAAACTAAAAATTAGATCTCGAAAATTCAACCAATAGACAAGTCTATCTAATATGTTATACCTATTTTTCAACATAACCTTTTTCTTTATCAATGCACTTAATCAAAATTCAGCTGATTTCTGTTTCATGTTCCGGACATTGATTCACTCATATAATTAGCTTATATGCTCGTGTGTAGGTTGTATTCATGAAGCCAAGGGTTGAATCAAGTCTCTCCTTTTATGTTTGAATTTCAACATCAAAAAACTATTACTCATGTTTAAGTTAATCTCGTGTATTGGTCGAATTTTGATTTTATGGTCACAAAATAAATTTTTGAACATGAGTACTTGAAACCAACCTGGGCAGATATTTTATATGTAATAATAATTTCTCTGATAGAGACAATTGTTAACCATAGAAGGTAAGTTTCTCTTGTGGCCTTTAGTCTTGCTAAGTCAAACTTAGCAAATATCGTGAATAAGTCGACTTTTGATTTATGATTACAAAATTTTGAATTTATGGAAATAATTTCTTAAGCCAAGGGTTGATTAAATTTCAGTCTTCGAAAAATTTTAGCCTAAAAATTAGGTCTTGAAAATTCCCACACGTGTATGTAAAGTATGTCATATTTATTTTTCAATATAATCTTTGCCAATACACCTATGATTCATCTTTATATATAAAAAAAAAAGTTGTTGGCCGACTGTAGTCAAGGGCAACCTTGAAGGCTCCCTTTTCATTAGCTACTACACCGAGGTGTAGGTGAAGGCGCTACTCTTTTCCTTGGATTGCTTCACTTTACCTTTAATCTGTGCCTTATAATGCTGAGTGTTAAGCAAGGAGGTATCAAGAACCATTTTTTTTTAGTCTTTGGTATGACTTGATCTGGGATTGAACCCCAGTCTCCCGGCTCATTGGCGAACATTTTGCCAATGAGCTGGTTGAAAGTTATCTTTATATTTTGGTTAGATATATCTTTCACTTCGTCTATAAAATCATTTATTTATTGAATTTATTTTTGCACCCGCGGGTGTACTTTCATCTTTGTTTTTTTTTTTTTTTTAGCAGAATTCTCCAAATAATTAGATCTTCAAAAATCAACCTGGTCGTAGGTATATACAGTTAGTATATAATATTTTCAGTTAGACACATTCTCTGAATTCAAAAAAGAAAGTTGATTATTTGGAAGGAAAAATTAATCTCCGAAAGTTTTCGGCTTGCCCCCCTCTTTTTTATTTAAACCTTTTCTTTTGCTCGAGAAAGAAATATTTTTTAATTTAAGCGTTAATTCCCCCTCCCTTTCTTTTTTTTTTTTTTTCTTTTCATAAATGACTGCTATCCCGAATTTTGAATTGTTACCATTTCAATATTTTTAAATGGAATTATTACTATTATTATTATTATTCAGTTTTCAGCTTTACTTTCGGTTTCTTACAATCTTTCATAGTCTTTGCCCAAGACCTAGCATGAGGGAAGATAGTGATTATATGTATTCTATGTATTTGTATTTTGTTGCTTCTTTTGGGTGATATTTTTCCATTCACATTGATATACAACTCTAAAAAGATGGGCAGTTCTGCAAAGTGCGTTTTTTTTTCTATTTCATATTGGCTGGGACTTATTCATGTCTTTTTTTTTTTTTTTTTTTTTTTTTTTTTTTCAATCATACCCAGGACTCCCACTATTACTGCCACATTTTTTTTCAGTTTCTATTTCCAGATTTTTATCTTTGTTTCATTATACTCTTTGATATGTTATCTGTTGGTTTTGATATATCAATTAAACCATGATTTGCTTTTCAAGTTCTTCAGCATTATATCTTGTCTATTGCTCGTTATTTTTCTATCAGTTTCGATAGCAAATCCCAGAGAATCGTAGCTTCTTTGGCTTCTGTTGTTGTTTAACTCATTTTGAGAGTTTTTCCCGACCAACGTAAGTAAATGGTTTCTCACTGGAGTTTAAGTGACAGCAAGTCCCCTCAAGTCTCCAGGACTCTTCTCGGTATTCTGACCGATCTTAACAATGCCGTAGTTTGAATGGTCTCTACCTGTCCTCTTATTTCCAAGCCGTCCTCTAGTCCCTGCACCAATCCCTTGGTGATTGTATCAAGAGCACCATTATTATTATTATCCTCCTCCTTGGTAGTTTATCACACCAGCGTTACTGGAGTTTGAGGGATAGCAAAGTCTCCTGGACTCTCCTCAGTATTCTGGCTGATCTTATTAATGCTCTAATTTGGATGGTCTCTACTTGTCCTCTTGTTTCCAAGTCATTCAATCCCTTTATCATTCCTTCGGGGATCGTTCCAAGTGCACCAATTACAATTGGTATCACCGTCACCTGCCATAGTTTTTTCGGTTCTCAAACAAGGTCTCTTTTTTTTCACTTTGCGTCAAATTCCACTATTCAACAGGTTCGTTTATTTATTCATTCATTCATTTTAACCATCGCTAGGCTTGATCGTATGATTAGGTAATCTATTTCTATCTAAAAATCCCTGAGAACTTAGTGCATCTTATTCTCCAGAAGGATTCTGGGTTGTATATTTACCACTGGTTCGTATGGTCAAATTTAAATTATTACTCCTTTTCGAGTTTTTCAACCAGTTTTTGAGTGACAGCAAGTCTCCAGAACTTTTCTCGGTCTTCTCGCCGATCTTAATGTTGTAGTTTAGATGGTCTTCCCTCGTCCTCTTATTTCCAAGTCCTCCAGTCCTTGTACCAATGCTTTAATGACTATACCAAGAACACCAATTAAAATTGGTATAATATTATTATTACTCTTAATATATTTGGTAGTATTTTTAGAAAAATCTTGGTAACTCATTAAGTTTTCGTATTCCATGATGATATTGATACTTTTGATTAAGGAGTTTAGTAATCTTATCAGCATTTTATAGTTAGCTTGACTTATTTTTTTCTTTCTTTTTTTTTTTCCACGAGAATTTGGATAATTTTTTTTTAGATCTTTAGTGCCGATGTTGACTGCCCCAAATAAGAAATCACTGCGGCTTTCTTTTCTCTTTTCTAATCTCTTGCATTTGAAGCAAATAGTTCTAATAAAAAAAAATCTCGATATAACGAAACTCCTTTTACTCGGTTGGAGTTTCATGTATATAATAATTTTAGTAATTTTTAGCACATTAGGTGATTTTATTGATATTACGCACTCCTACTTTTATATACGTCTGGTCAGTTAATGAGTTAAATAATTAACTGACAGAATTGTTTTATTTATTTGTTCGTGTATATATATATATATATATATAGAGAGAGAGAGAGAAAGCGCTAACAGATTGGAAGAATCTGACAAAATGTGAAAAATAAGTGGAAATATATTTTATATTTTGTGAACTTATTTTATCTTTTATATATAATTAAAATATACACACTGATATATATATATATATATATATAGTCATCCACAGACAGATCTGTTTCGTTCTATCAGAACTGTTCGGTGTGGCTAAACTGGCTAGATTCCCGAAGCTGGGATCGAAACTTGGCTGACTGAAACGCCAACACACACACAGAGTATGAAAAATGTTATTATATTCAATGAATGTATTTCAAATATCTTATTTACATATGACAAAATGAATTTTATTTGATATTTTGTGAATGTATTTTATTTTTTATATATAATTAAGATATATGGGGAAAGAGAGAAAGTGACACACACACACACACACACACACAACATGAAATACATTATTTTCCATGCACGTACTTCGATTATCTTTTATATATAATGTTAGAGAAGGACTAGATCTGACTGTCTATAAATATGAAAAAAAATATATGAAATCATGATATCAAATACAATGTTCTATTGAATAGATGTTTTAATTAGCTTTTATATATAACAAGAATATTCATACACAAAAAAACACTGAGGATTTTTTTTTCAAGTATGAAATAGAATAATAAGTGTTAAATACTATCTTACCTGAAGGTCAACAATTTGAAACTCAGTCGTGAGTTTTCATCTTGTTTTATTTTACCCCCTCTCCATCTAATTATCCGATGTTCTTTCTACTTGAAAGATATTGTGAATTTCTTTGACATTGTTCTATGTAGAATGCTGTAAAGATTTTACAGATCAAAGACGCATTCAGCATTAAATCTGCATCATAATTATATATATTATTTTTATAACTTTTTTTTCTAACTCTAGTGGCGTGAAAAAAAAATAACAGAAAATGCAATTTGTAAATAAAACATATTACAAACTAATATCTGAAAAAAAAAAAAAAAAAAGAAAAGACTAAAAACATCTGTATTGCTTGAAAATCATCAATCAGCACTGCAATGCCTAATCAAAAGAGAAAAAAAAATTATCCTGAAATTTTTTTTTTTAAATCTGGGTAGGTAGTTTCTGGCCCTTTTTTTTGTGTGTGTATAATATATATATATATATAGCTAAAAAGTTCATAGGCTGAACAAGGTACTCATGAAATGTGACCAAATGAGGTTTATTTTTAAACATAGTCCATCTTGTGGCCCCCACACTTTGCATCTGTGTTGTAGTGGTTGGATCCCATTAGTCAAAATGTCAACAACGGCCAAGTAAGTTGGTAACTGTAGTCAAGGGTGACTCGAAGGCTCCCTTTTCATTAACTATTACACTAAGGTGTATGGGAGGGCACTACTCCTTTCCCTGGATTGCTCCATTTACCCTTAATTGCTCTGTATAATACTGAGTGTTAAGCAAAGAGGTATCAAGTACCATTTTTTGAGTATGACTCGACCTGGGTCTCCCTGCCCACTCGACTAAATTAAAATATATTTATTGAATATGACACTGTATTTAGCATTGTTATGGGAATTTTAAGATAAATTTCATTACTCTGGTTTTGTTTTTCTGTTTTTGATTGTTGCCTAAAAAGAAGCAGCAATATAAAATAAAATTTATTAGTCATTATAATAAAAAAAAAAAAAAAGGAAAGAAAAATCAGTCTTTCTCTTAAGATCATAAAATGATACAGGAGGGAAAGACAATTATTAAAATCTTGTCATGTTAGTGGAAGAATCAAATTCTTTTCTGAGATACAGAACCCTTCAGGTTTCTGTGTTTGTGCACATCACCAAAATTATTTTTATATAAGACACACTGTTTTTCTAGATTTTTCAGTCCAAGAGATCTGGGTGCATATTATATGACACTAACAATATCTCAAAGACCATCCCATCAAATCAATTTGGTATTTCATTATGCAACCATTCTTTGACTTGCAGCCATAGACCAAGTGATAAAAAAGAGGATAGCTCAATAATTTATATCAATATTCAAAATTTACTTTTAGATCACGCTGTCAATCATTATTATTAATTATCTAATTATTTGTGTATAAAATGCAGTTTTTTCAGATTTTCAGCCTAAAAGTTTAAGGGTTCATATTATATATGTATGTTTTTTGGTGCCATGTAAAGTAACCTTTATCATCTCAGTAAATGGACTCAACAAGCTCAGTTCAAATTATATATATATATATATATATATATATATATAGGAATTCTTTGTGTATAAGATGCACGGTTTTTCTAGATTTTTTAGCCTAGAAGTTAGGACTGAGTATAATACGCACAAATTATATAATTAACTTTTATTCTAGCCACATACCTCACCATATTATGGACCAGTAAGTTATATCTGTAGTCCAATCTAATGTTTTTTCACTATTACAAAGAAAGATTCACTAGTATATGCATTTTCTTATAATATTGTTTCTCCTCCTAAGAGCTTGCTTTTTTGCCGCAAGCTCGTTGCATTTTTGTATGAACATGTGTGCCTGCTCTAAATACTGTGTAAACTTTAAGGTAAACTATATAATTTTCTTTTATTTCAAGTCATTATGTAGCATTAAAAAATTGAACAAACGCTAAATTTAGGTTGAATTCTAAAAAAATATTACACGCACTATTTTTTTTTTTTTTTTTTTTTTTGGTCCAGAATTTTGTCGTTGAAAGTGAGGGTTTCATGTTAAACCTAAATTATTACAGTGTTTTATTATACAAATACACCACCTGGTAATGAAAACAATGTTCTGACTATTTTGGCATAAAAGTCCAACTCAATTGGTTCTGAGGGGCAACATTTGTTAACCATTACGCCACAGAAATTCCCAATTTGCTTGATTTTTTTTTTTTTTTTTTTTTTTTAGTGGGTATTGTGTGGCTTGTGCAGTAAAATTGACTAAAAAAGTAGGATCAAAATAGTCTGAATAACAACTTAGTAAAATTACAGAAATTTTGTGATTCTTTTTTTTTTTTTTTTTTTCTTTTTTTTTTTTTTTTTTTTTTATGATTTTTTAGATTTGTTATTTTAGTTAATTCTTTTATTTGAATATATATTTTTTTTTTTTTTTTTTTTTTTTTTTTGTTTTAATATAAATTTTCCATGATGAGCAGAATATATTTTTTCAATTTTTTTTTTTTTTATATTTACTGCATCATTCTCTCAGTGGCTCTGTTGTTTGTCTTTTTGTAAAATCCTAGAATTTTAGCAATATAAGCACGATTTTCTTGGGTTTTAGATTAGAGTCTCAGGCAATTCATTCATATTTACTTTTTATTGTATGTATTTGCCCAACTCTTCTGCCATGAGCACAAGACAACACAGTCGCTTTTTTTTTCTTTTTTTTTTTTACTGGAGTAAATCTAGTTTGAAATCAGAGTTTTCTTTCTAAACTTGTTGCCTTACCAAAAAGTTAAGGAGACCAATCTGCCCTACTATTTTGTTGGATTCATACTTTTCTCATGAGTATTAGTGCTAAGTGAAATGCCAACTGTCTTGTTCAGAATTTGAACTCAGGTCTCTGTGTCCACTTGCTATGATGATAACCATTATGCTACAAGCGCCTCCTTTAATTCTTATTTTAGTGACATTTGTGATAGTCAACTTACTCATTGAACTGATGTTTTATTGTGTAATGCCGGAAAGTGAGGGTCATTTTTTTTCTTTTTTTTCTTTTCTCCCTTTCCTCTTTCTTGTACTCTCTCTCTTTCTCTTCTCTCTTCCTTTTTTCTTCTCTCTTTCCTATTTCTTTTGCTTTTCTCCCCTTTTTTCTCTCTTCTCCCTCTCCTTTCGTTTTTTTCTCTCTTCTCCCTCTCCTTTTGTTTTTTTTCTCTCTTCTCCCTCTCCTTTTGTTTTTTTTTCTCTCTTTTCCCTCTCCTTTTGTTTTTTTTCTCTCTTCTCCCTCTCCTTTCTTTTTCTCTCTCTTCTCCCTCTCCTTTCTTTTTCTCTCTTCTCCCTCTCCTTTCGTTTTCTCTCTCTTCTCCCTCTCCTTTCTTTTTCTCTCTCTTCTCCCTCTCCTTTCTTTTTCTCTCTCTTCTCCCTCTCCTTTCTTTTTCTCTCTCTTCTCCCTCTCCTTTCGTTTTCTCTCTCTTCTCCCTCTCCTTTCGTTTTCTCTCTCTTCTCCCTCTCCTTTCGTTTTCTCTCTTTTCTCCCTCTCCTTTCGTTTTCTCTCTCTTCTCCCTCTCCTTTCGTTTTCTCTCTCTTCTCCCTCTCCTTTCGTTTTCTCTCTCTTCTCCCTCTCCTTTCGTTTTCTCTCTCTTCTCCCTCTCCTTTCGTTTTCTCTCTCTTCTCCCTCTCCTTTCGTTTTCTCTCTCTTCTCCCTCTCCTTTCGTTTTCTCTCTCTTCTCCCTCTCCTTTCGTTTTCTCTCTCTTCTCCCTCTCCTTTCGTTTTCTCTCTCTTCTCCCTCTCCTTTCGTTTTCTCTCTCTTCTCCCTCTCCTTTCGTTTTCTCTCTCTTTTCCCTCTCTTTTCCCTCTCCTTTCGTTTTCTCTCTCTTCTCCCTCTCCTTTCGTTTTCTCTCTCTTCTCCCTCTCCTTTTGTTTTCTCTCTCTTCTCCCTCTCCTTTTGTTTTCTCTCTCTTCTCCCTCTCCTTTTGTTTTCTCTCTCTTCTCCCTCTCCTTTCTTTTTCTCTCTCTTCTCCCTCTCCTTTCTTTTTCTCTCTCTTCTCCCTCTCCTTTCTTTTTCTCTCTCTTCTCCCTCTCCTTTCTTTTTCTCTCTCTTCTCCCTCTCCTTTCTTTTTCTCTCTCTTCTCCCTCTCCTTTCTTTTTCTCTCTCTTCTCCCTCTCCTTTCTTTTTCTCTCTCTTCTCCCTCTCCTTTCTTTTTCTCTCTCTTCTCCCTCTCCTTTCTTTTTCTCTCTCTTCTCCCTCTCCTTTCTTTTTCTCTCTCTTCTCCCTCTCCTTTCTTTTTCTCTCTCTTCTCCCTCTCCTTTCTTTTTCTCTCTCTTCTCCCTCTCCTTTCTTTTTCTCTCTCTTCTCCCTCTCCTTTCTTTTTCTCTCTCTTCTCCCTCTCCTTTCTTTTTCTCTCTCTTCTCCCTCTCCTTTCTTTTTCTCTCTCTTCTCCCTCTCCTTTCGTTTTTTTCTCTCTTCTCCCTCTCATTTCCTTTCTCTTGTCTTCCTTCTCTTATCTTTTTCTTCTTCCTCTTTTTTCTACTGTTTTCTCTTTTCATAACTATGTATTTATATGAACCTAAACACAAACTGTCTTCAAAGGGGGGGGTCTTTTTTTTTCTTTTATAAAGACATACTTTATTTTAATAAAGTAGTTTATTCTTGAAACTTTTCTTTTTCTGATGGGTTTCTTAAAGCTTATTTCTAAAATAAACTTTCTTAAAAATGCATAGTTTTTCTGTCCTTGTGTTTGAAAGTAGTTATATACACACGTTAGTATTAGATATAGGTTTTTATGGTTGTGAAATTATCTGTTCTATCTAATTTTTCAAGCCCAAACAAACTTGTAGTTGGTATTATATAGATACTAAAATCCTCAGAAGTTAATAGTCTTATGAAAAATTTTTAGTATTTATCTGCTTCCCCAGAAAGACAAGTATGACACAAGGTCTATTTAATATGAGGCCCACACATGTAAGTGTGGATAAAGGGAAAAGTTAGCTAGTCTCCTGTGGCCAGTGCTGAAAAGATATCAATGACTCGCCTCTCTAATGCAATGGGGAGATGTGACCTTTGAGTTGAAGCCCCAGAGATTAGATTCAGTTGCATGGGTTTTGACTTTAATGAAGACAAATAAATAACCTTTAAATGTATTGGCAAAAATTTTGGATTCACTGCTTTCCGGTCGTATGACAACATACACCTGGATTTACTTGGAAATCAGGTGTTAGCTTCCCAGAAAACTTTGATATTGAATCAAACTGGGAAGGTTGAGAAAGAGTAATTTAAACTTTCTTTTTTTTTTTTTTTTTTTTTTTAAGGTTATAGGCAATGTTGTGTGAATGAAATTTAAAAAAGAAAATTGAATACCACCAGGATATTCAAATTCCACATTTTTCTGATCTTAACATTCACAGGTGCTCGCATTGTCGATGGGGGACATAACTGCAAATTACTAAGAGACATTAGATGCAACATATAATTACCCACATGCACTTCCTTCACTCTTCTTCTCGTCCTCTTTCTTTTTCTTCTCCCTTCCCTATTTTTTCTTTTTTTTTTTTTCTTTTTTTTCTCCCTCTCCTCTTTCTTGTTTTCTCCCTCTCCTCTTTCTTGTTCTCCTATCTTTCCTATTTTTTTTGCTTTTCTCCTCTTTCTTTTCCTTTTTTCTCTCTTTCTTCCTTCTTTCCCTTTATTTTTCTACTTCTTCCTTCTCTTTCCTTTCTCTTTCTTCACTCTTTTCCTCTCTTTTTTTCCCTCTTTTCTTCCTTCTCTCTTATCTTTTTCTTCTCCCTCTTTTTTCTGCTATTTTCTCTTTTCATAACTATGTATATATATTTTTATCTTTTTATATGAACCTAAACACAAACTGTCTTCAAAAAAACTATTTGTAAATTCATGAATTTATGTTAAAATGTGGCTAATTTGATTTTCCTCTTGTGTGTACTTGTTCCAAAAATGAAACCAGTTTCCCCTGCCAAAAAAGACAACTTTCTTTCTTTCTCTCATAATTAAATAAACTTGTAGGACAAGTGGATGGGTTATTGGAAACCCTGGCCAAATCCTTCACTCTAAATAACTCCTTCAATGTCACATTTTTTTTCTTTCTTTTATGAAAAGAATGTACACTTGCCTTAGCGCTGAGACCAGAGCAGAAGGCTGGATTAAAAAACCAATGAAGTTTCCGACAGAAGTAAAACTGGCTCCGAGTTTAATGATTACCTGTTTGATTAGAATGGTGTGTGTGTGTGTGTGTTTATATTTTTCCTCTTTTTATCTGCCGCATTCTTTTTTTCTCTTTTTGAAATGCTATTCATTACACCTTAAGCCTCATGACAGAAATTTTACACCTTACTTTATTCGCACCTATATACTGAAATAAATATATATATATATATATAAAGTGTATTTATAACCACCTATGTACTGACACTCACATACACACACAAGTATGATATATATATATACCCCCCCCCCCGATATACTGACATATATATGCATGCAGACATATGTACTGAAATATATATACACACACATCAATGCTGACGTAGGTGTGTGTGTGTATATATATATATATATATATATATATATATATATATATATATATATATATAATGTGTGTGTGTGTGTACTGTGATACATTTTATATATATAAAATTGTGAAACAAGACAATCAATAAGTATATTCCATTATAAATTCATTTCATTTAAGTATATCTGTAGAATTAATTTATTTATAAACTGGCTCATTGGGTAGAGTGTTCACTAATGGTCCAGGAGACCTGTGTTCAATCCCAGGTTGCGTTATACCAAAGACTTTAAAAATGGTACTTGATACCTCCTTGCTTAACACTCAGCAATATAAGGTACGTATCGAGGGTAAAGTGGAGCAATCCAGGGAGAGGAGTAGCGGCCTGTCCTATACCTCGGTGTAGTAGCTATTGAAAAGGGAGCCTTCTGGTCACCCTCGACAACGGTTGCCAACTTTACTTACTCTATATGTGTGTATATATATATATATATATATATATATATATATATATATACACACACACACACACACACACACACACACACACACACACCCTATGTACTAACATATAT
>CAUZXS010001281.1:152500-164363 GCA_963585895.1 Sepioteuthis lessoniana | reverse complement strand
CAATTATTCTCTCCAGCTATGGGTAAATAGTAGGGTAGACTAGGTTCGTCAGCCTTGGGAGGCAACTAATCTAGGAGAAGGAAAACTCTGAATTCAATCCTATTAAACTTCGCTTAAAAATCGACATTATGTCATATCCTGCCCCAGCAGAGGGGTTGGTAAATATGAATATTTGACTTGTTGATGTTTGTGGTACTTCAAATCGATGGGGAAATATATAAATATATTATATATATAAATATATTAGTTCGAAAGTGAACCTAATAGAACGATTGGAGTTCGAACTCACTTTCTACGAAGTCCCAATCCAGCACTCTATCCACTACGCAACGGAGGCCGTCTCCTCCTGCTCCTCCTCTTCTGGTCTTCTCTATTGGAATGACTGATCCATATTGACATTAAAAATCTTCTTTCAAGTCATTATTTTTTCTCCTTGCAAGTTTTTAACAGCAGCGTGAGCAGGTGGTCTTTCACAGGATCTGAGTGACAGCAAGTCTCTTCAAGTCTTTTGGACTCTTCTCAGTAATCAAGCCGATCTCAACAATGCTGTAGTCGGAATGGTGTCGATTTTTCTTCTCATTTCCAATTCCTCCAGGCTTTCTTCAAAGCCTTTTGGAGATGCTCCAAGTGTACCAATTACATTTGGTATCACCGTCACCCCCATGTTCCCCAGTTTTCAGTTCTCTCGCAAGGTCAAAATATTTTGCTAACTTTTCGGGCTTTTTTTTTTTTTTTTTTTTCCATTTTCGCTCTGTGATCCGCTAAAACGGTAAAATCCACGAGATGGCAAATTCTTTTTTTCTTTTCTATTTTCCTTTCCCACCCACCCTCTTTTTTTCTTTTGTCAATTAAAACTGGTCTTCCAGCCAGGAATATGTGATTTGTCTATATTATTCCTTGCGAATTTTTTACACCAGCGTTAGCTGACAGCCTTTCACTGGAGTCTGAGTGACTCCAAGCCTTCTCAAGTCTTCAGGACTTTTCTCAGTATTCTCGCCGATCTTTACAATGCTGTAGATTGGATGGTCTCGGCAACTGTTCCAGCCTCCTTACCATGCCTTTGAGGACCGTTCTAAATGCACCAATTACAATTGGTATCACCGCCACTTTCATGTTTTATAGCTTTTTTAGTTCTCTGTTGTTGTTGTTATTATTATTTACTCGTCAGAGTTTTTCACATCAGCGTTAGCTGATGGTCTTTCACTGGAGTTTGAGTGACAGCAGGTCTCCTCAAGTCTCCAGGACTCTTCTCAGTGTTCTAAGTAATGTAGTAGTTTGGATGGTCTCCACTCGTCCGCCAATTTCCAAGTCCTCCAGTCCCTTTAATTATTATTATTATTATTATTATTTGAAAAGTATTAACAAGGCCCTTATAGATCAACATTATAACACAAACCGCTAGATACACATTATTCGTATATATGTATATATGTAAAAGAGAAAAGAAATTGATATCCAGTAGAGATGAAACTAAATTTGATAAGATTGAATTAGTTTAGAACATTGTAAGTAATTATACGTGTCATATTGAAGTTTATGAGAAATTTATAGGAAAGTTTGATTTTAGATTTGCTTTTAAGCACAGGAATGTTAGACTCTATGACAAAATTACTGATATGCTTATGCTAACATTAGTTAATATCTGCAATTATAAGTGGCCTTCTATCAAATTTCATCTTATGTAAAGGAACTAGAAACGTATTTTGGAAACGATTCAGACGATAAGCAGGAGAGAAAAAAAAACAACTAAAAAGGAAGTAAAATATTTATTTAAAAAATACCATTTTCCTAAGATAAACGAGAATTAAAATAAAAATGAGAAATAAGTGACTGATTGAATTTAACGGCACGTCAACTCGTCAAGTGTTAAAGGTTACGGAACTGCGTTCATTATACGCACATATTTACATTATTTTGTGTGTTTAGGCAGAAAGTTAATATTCAAGCAACTTTTCTTAAAGACGATGGAACACTGTTTATTATTTCTAATTTCATTTTTTCAAGATTCCTTGTTATTTTTCTAGTGTCGGGATCTATATTTTCTACCCTAATGCTTTCGATCATACTTTTGGTCGTCATCAGGGGTAGTTTTGAGTTGACTGTTGAGTTTTTACTGATTTAATAATTTGTAGTGTTTTACTTTGAAGTTTTAAAACAAAACGCTGCAAACATTCCAACCGACAAACTTCAATAAACAGTTATTTCACACATACCCGCTGACAAAGCGCTGAGAACGTTTATATGAAATAAAGTAAAATTCATTTCTAACGTTTTATGTTAGGATTTTATTATTAATAAGTAATAAATTCTAAACATTTGTGATTAAATAACAAACCCAAATCTTCAGAATGTTCATAAAACTCAAGTAAGAATACAAGTGGAGTGTGGCGAAAGATGTTGGTGGTTCCCTGACTGCCGTGTCTAAAATTTGATTCAAATATAAAATAAATGCTGTACTTAAAAAGGAAAATATTCTGGTAAACCACGAAAAATTTATATTGGGAAAGTTTTTAAATAGTTTCATGAGAAAGCTTCATTAACCTAGGAATTTTGCTTTGTTTGGTTGTGTTTCATGGCATTCCAACCATTATAGATTTGTTAATGCCAAATCCTGTTTTTGTATATATATATATATATATATATATATATATATATATATATATATATATCCTGACTGAATTACTCCCAACTCCGGTTTAACTGGACCGAATAATACTTATATATATATATATATATATATATCATTCCAACCATTATAGATTTGTTAATGCCAAATCCTGTTTGTGTGTATATATATATATATATATATGTATATTTATATATCCTGATTGAATTACTCCCAACTCCGGTTTAACTGGACCAAATAATATATATATATATATATATATATATATATATATATATATATATAAGTATTATTTGGTCCAGTTAAACCGGAGTTGGGAGTAATTCAATCAGGATATATAAATATACACACATATATATATATATATATATATATATATATATATATATATATATATATATATATATATATAAAATTTGCAATCGAATAGTTTGTACTTAACGTTTTTGAACGAGCCAGAGCTCATTTGTTTGCACACCGTTAAATGGTTTCAAGTATTACTATCTAAGTCTTACTGCTATCTTAGTATTACTAACATCTATTTAATATAAATAATTCTCCCTAGTCAAACAGGGAGCAGTTCTATTCAACCCTTAGATAAGACTTTAACAGTTACAAACACTCAGTATCAGAGGTGAATTGAGGGTAGTGGTAATAAAGGGATACTCCATATTCCCCAAACTCCAAGATTGGAACCTCACGATCAGATACAATTTAATGTCATACCCAGGACACTAACTGGTTTCAAATATTCCTTTCTAATACTAATAACTCAATCTAACATTAATCATCTGTTTGCTGACAATTAAATAGTTTCAAGTATCGCTATTTAACATTGATAATTATATTGAATATTAACTATTTGTTTCGACACAGTTTAAATTGTTTCTAGTATAGTAAATGATTTAATAGTTCTGTTTGGCCCATAGATGGGACCCTAACAGATACTACCACTCAGAGTAGACCTCAGGGTGATGGCAATAAAAGGGTGCTCCTCATTCCCAAAGTTCAAGAATTGGAGCCCCACCATCAGATGGTTTAGTGTTATTTCCAAGACACTCGTTGGAAGAGGCGTCTTAACTATTAATTGCCATTCGGGAAGATTGGAACCACTTTTATAAAGAATATTGCTTTAAATTGGCGAAATCATACATGAAAGAATAAAGATTGTTATAAAAGCAAGAGGGTAACTTCGATTGATCTAATGAAAGAAAATGGCTTTACACTAAAAAAAAAGCAATTAGTAAACGATACCCTGCACAAACTATAACGGACGCAGTCTACGCAGATAACATAGCTCTTCTTGCAAATGCAACTACCTGAGACGAATCCTTGCAGCATAGTTTGAAGCAGGCAGCAGGTGGTGTTGGTCTCTATGTGAATGCTGACAAAACGGAGTAGATGTGTTTTAATCAAAAAGGAGACATCTCAACTCTAAATTGTGGTTCTCTGAAATTAGTAGACAAGTTCACCTACCTTGGTAGCAGCGTCTCATCTACAGAAAAGGATATCAATATGCGCCTAGCTAAGGCAATGACTGCTATCGGTAGGCTATCGATCATATGTCAGTCAGACTAATCCGATAAAATTAAACGCAATTTCTTGGTTGTATCGGTTGTGTCAGTTCGACTATATGAATGCACCACATGGATGCTGACTAAGCGTATGTGAGCCGAACAGAAAAGATTTATTTATATTAGCTCTGTTTGGACACAGGATACAACCAGGAAGACTTGACGGGAATTGTACAAGAATGCTGCAATCCAAATTGAACATATCCTGGAAGCAACATCCCACAAAACAGCAGATGTTCGGCCATCGACCTCCCATCTCAAAAACCATCCAAATAATGCGAACAAGACATGCGGGACTCTGCTGGAGAAGTAAGGACGAACTCATAAATGACGTTCTCTGATGGACCCATTCACGCAGATGTGCAAGTGTAGGACAACAGACAAGAACTTATCTACAACAACTCTGTACGGACACAGGGCGTAGACTAGAAGACCTACCGGAATCGATGGATGATAGGGACGAATGTTGAGAGAGGGAGAGTCAGGGAAATCCGTAGAAGCAGCGTGACATGATGATGGTGATGATGATGATATTTTCCTTTTTATGGATTGCGAAAGAATTATTCTAATAATGCAAATAATTTGATTTAATTTTTTTAAGGTATATTTTTCGAGGAAAGAATGTTTAGCTATTTAAAAAAAGGGTTTTGTGTCTTATCTGTAATTAGTTTATTTACTGCTAAATAAAAAAAAAGTATTCAATTAATTCAAATGATTTAATCTAATTTGTTTAAGGTATATTTTATGGAGAAAGAATGTTCAGCTATTGAAAAAGTGTGTTGTGTCTTATCTCTTATTAATTCATTTACTGCTAAATAAAAAGTATTCTATTGATTCAAATAATTTAATCTAATTTGTTTAAGGTATATTTTATAAAGCGAGAATGTTCAGCTATTAAAAAAAGGTTTTGTGTCTTATCTACTATTTGTTTATTTACTGCTCAATAAAAAGTATTCTATTAATTCAAATAATTTAATCTAGTTTAAGGTATATTTTATGGAGAAAGAATGTTCAGCTATTTCTAAAAAAGTGTTTTGTGTGTCTTATCTATAATTAGTTCATTTACTGCTAAAAAAATTTAAGTGACCTTTCCCTGAGTGTCCTAATAACATAATATTTGCAGGGGTTGTAGATATACAGGTTGATTCAGAAAAATCGATATAATTTCGTTATCTAATAACTTGCCCAATTCTTGTTCAAATGATCTTAAAACCTAACAGCATATGTAGAAACAACACCATATTCACGGTTTGATGTTTTATGTTTTTCGGTTATTTTTCAGATATTGAAAAATCATTTGTTGGGCAAAAAGAGATGTTTACACATAACACATAGAATTTTTGCGTTGTTTCTACTCAGCTGTTAAACTATGTAATCATTTAAACGAGAATTGGTCTTTTATTAGATTATGGAATGATATCAATTTTCTGAAACACTCTACATCTCAAATAACATCATTTTTTTAAACACTTTGCATATATATATATATATATATATATATATATATATATATATATATATATATCAGGGGCGGAGATGGGACTAGTGCTACTCGTGCCCGACACGACCAATAACTCGGTCAATGTTATTCAAAATGGATTAAAAATCATCCATTAATTTCAAGCAAACATACTTAGTCTGATCTCAATTAAATTACGTATCTATTCAAGTTTCGATAACTAAGTAGCCAAAAGTTCATAAATATATCTGGGAATAATACAACGATGCTGTTTTGAACGGATGGTCTTTGTCCGGCCACCGTCAGATCCATTGAACATCCCATAAAATCGGCTATAATGTTGAACACGCTTAATCCGTGCCAGCACAAGACCCTTATAATAACAGTAATGTTAGAGAAATCCGCTCTTGGCTGTAGCCAATAGCAAGAGCAACTCAAAATACCGTGCTAAAAAAAAATAGCACAATGTGACTGCTGACAGCTGTCTTGGGCAGAGGGAGAGGGACCGAGAGAGAGAGGGGGGATAGCAGATTATAGCCGTGGCCGACGTCATCATCATCGCTATGATAAATGTTGGTTAAACGGCGTATTTTAATTCGTTTTTTCACTAACAGATCTCTATTTCTTTAATGAATGTTGCATATATTACATTCTGTAACTAAAATTTGTTTATTTGAATACATTTTCAACAAATAATCTTTGTCATCAATTTCTTTATTCTAATAAACATATTTTTCTCGTCATAGTAATGAACATCTTCTCTTTTCTTCTATACTTTTGAAAGGAAAAAAAATTATCTTATCTACTGTATTAACAAGACTACAAATTATATAGTATCTTGATTGTTTACAAAAAAAACACCATGCAAGGTACGTTAGTCAATCTGTGCTATACAATGGAGAATCACGCAATAGCAACTATGATGAATTACTTTGGTTCCACGGACCACGGGTTGGGAACTGAAGTCGACAGAGGGGGGGCACGAGTAGCAAAATTAGGCTAGAGTCGCCACTGATATATATATATATATATATATATATATATATAGTTAGTAGACTAACTACGTGTTTGACAGCTATACCTACCTACCTACCTACCATCCTACTGACCAATATATATATTTATATATATATTTATATAGGCGAGTAGGTTGGTAGGTTGATATAGCCGATGTCAACCATGCAGTTAGTCTAGATTTGAATATTGAACAAATATGTTTTCGCTATTTTCAGTTCTAAAACTTCCACTAATTCTTTGAAACCGTTTCAATTTTTAGTGTCTCGGGAAAACTAATATTTGATCAAAATTATTTTTATCTTTTTCATTTTCGATTTTTTTTTTTTTTTTTTTGATATTTTTAATTCTATCGTATCAAAATTGTGACACCAAAAAATGTATTAGATTGAACTCTCCAACTATTAAATGTCTCTTCGCACTGCTCAGCAGGAGAGTGGAAACCACCCATTATACTAAAAGTGACCTCCTGTCTCACTATGAAATCTGTATGGAAAGACGGGAAATAATTACTTTAACAGAAATGATTCGGTTTCTAACAACTACAGCCATCTCAGATATTAACCAGAGACAAACGATTTTTGCAGAACAAGAAACCGCAACTTTGACCTGAAGTTTTACCGTTTTGGAGTAACCGACTCGAAACGAACATGAAGTTGGTCTAAAGAATAATGAGACTGATATTTTTATTTTTCAGGTTAACAACCCTGATTGAAAATCAGGTGATTAATGTTGATCATAAGCATATGAGAAAATATTCAGTTCATGTTCATCTTTTACAATTCACCTTAATCTGAGTAATCTTGGTTAAGTATGCAACAACCGGGCCATTGGCCTAATGAGTAGAGTGTTCGCCAGGAAACCAGGGTTCAATCCTAGGTCGAGTCATACCAAAGACTTAAAAAATGGTACTTAATGTCACCTTGCTTAGCACTTAACACAATAAGGTGAGGATCAATGGTAAAAAAGAGCAATCCTGGGAATAGAGTAGCGCCCTACCCTACACCTCAATGTAGTAGCTATCGAAAATGGAGCCTTCGGGTCACCCTCGACTAAGAAGATGCAACAACAATGAAACAAGCTCAAATTCACAGTGAAATTTCAAGACAATGAGACAAGCATTTGACAAATTAACAAAGGCTTATTAAAATTCAGTTATATTCCTGTTACAGGGTTGGGTTTTTTGGCGGGGTTGGGGGTAGGAGGGAGGTGGTTATAGCACAATGCATTTTTAAGTGGCTCAAAAGTTGTGGAAGATGAACTCCATTCTGGTTTATTTCAAGAGCTGAGAAAAGTGCAAATAAAAAGGAGTACCCTCATTAGATTCAAGTATTCCTAGGTAATACTAATAATTTCCAAATAGATTTATTTGACTCATTGATGGGACCCTCGCATTTACTACTTCTATACAGGTTATCGATCATATTGAAATCAGATCTATCTTATGAAATAAAACAGGATTTCTTCCAAACTGCAGCGGTGTCCATGATACCATAAGAATACACCAGATTGACACTAACGAAGAAAAAAAGCTAGAAGAGAACTACACAAGAATGCTGCATGCTGTCTTGGACAAATCATAGAAGCAGCTTTATGGCTACCTACCTCCCATCTCACAGACCATCCAAGACAAACAAGACATGCAGGGCACGGCTGGAGAAGAATGACAAACTCATAAGTGATATTCTCTTATGTACTCCTTCATGTGCCAGTGTTAGAGAACCAGAAAAGATTTAGTTATATCAGCTCTGTTCGGATACAGGTTGCAACCTGGAAGACCTGCCAGAAGTGATGGTTGATAAGTGTAATAATCCAAAATATTAGGAACAACAAAATATAACAGATAACTGTTGAATACATTTCTAACACAACAATATTCGTTTGTTTGTTTTTTCTCACCGACAAGGATTCAACAGAATTGGGTTGGGTAAGCAATTTACTGTCTACAAATAGTGTGTTGTTAAGCAGCCATCTTGTTGTCTCCAACTACACTTTTTTTTTTTTTTTGAAGAGTCAATCATTCGTTTGGAGCGATAACTCTCCTTGAACAATAGGGATGGACGGTAAGAGAGAGTCAGGGAAGACCGCGACGTTAGTGTGACTTGACGATGATGGCAGGTGTTAAGTATTTTCCTTTTTTTTATCAACTTTTAATCGAAAGCTTATTTTACATATGATTGGTTGGTTGGTTGGTTGGTTGGTTTTATGGTATGTCAACACTTGTTGATTCGTTTTAAACTGAAATCAGATAAATAATAATCATCAAGTAAGGCTGAGAGCAAGAAGTTCGCTGATTCTCTCTTCCTGACTCTCTCTCTCTCTCTCTCTCTCTCTCTCTCTCTCTCTCTCTCTCTCTCTCTCTCTTCGCTCCTGACAGTTCTTAAATCAATCATTTAAACAAGTAAGCACTTCTCACTCAGTCGCAATATTAATATTTTAAAAGCCAATGCATTGATGTAGTTCAAAATCATTTTGTCGGAATTGTTATTATGTTGAATAATAGATTAGCATAATCTTTTGTTTGACTAGAAGAGTAGCTAATGTTATACTGTGTGAAAAACGCTGGATTTGATTGAGGTGTAATGACCTTATATGACCAAATGAAATCTTGGCCTTTATTGGCTATAAGAGAGTCACGTAGTCACATGACTTTTAGAAAATTTTAAAGTTAGAAACTTCAGTTGGTGAAAGTCACTTGACTAGAATGGTTGTATTGATCCATCTTTCCTCACTAATTACCCGTAAGGTAACGATGGGTGATGAAATATAATATTATGTACATATGAAAATAGTGTCGAAGTTGGTTGTCATCTCAGCACCGAATAACTAAGAATAGTTAGGGTTTTAAAAATGAACACAGAGATGATAAAATGGCGACGAAATATACGGAGGAATGAAACGGCGAGAGATCAAGGGCACTAAGATGGACGATCAAGATAGAAATAGAAACGTTATGTAAACCCTTATATGACATACTCTAAAATGGGTATGCGACAATTAGCGTGAATAAAGAATATAGTTGGATGAAGGACAACGTGAAAGGAATAATATGTATGAAGAACAACACCAATAAGCGAAAAATGAAATTGAGTATATGCATAACAATAGAATATATTTCAGTAAACAAAACTTTTTCATACAGAAAACATTACAAAAAGATCTGTGGGTCAGATAGGTAAGTAGGCTAGCTGAAAGTTACGTGGTTTCACTACGTGAATACCGAAAGAGAAAAGTATTTAAAAGCTTCTCTAGTGAGCAGAGTGGCTCCGTTTTATTAAATCGATGAAGAAAGATCACATGGCTTCACTCACTGTATTGACAAAGCAGGCTCTGCTTACATACCCAACTTGCGAACAAATTTCAGGAACTTGATTCAGAATTTTGTTATATTATATTAGTATAATGTTATGTTATACTTATATTAGTATGTACCCTATCAGCTGTATAAGTCTGACTGAGTACTACATAAAGCTGTTTTTATAAAGGAATCATATGAATAAGTACAAATTTAACAATAACTACCCTATGTTCTTACGTATTAAATTATGCATCAGTAAAATCTTGCAAATGGAGAGATTATCTATATAAAAGGAATTACATCGAGCTGAACTAGAAAAGGGATATCTGCCTGGGAATACAAAATAGAACAGGATGTAAGTGGAAGGAAAAATAAGTTTGTTTTTTTTTTTTTTTCCTGTGGTTGTTCTTTCAAGCTGCGGGGTGGTGAATTTACTTCGACGAGTCCACCGCTCACGTGTCACTTGCATTGAGCTGGGTAGAAGAAAAAACATGGTACACGTTTTATGAGGTAGTTTTTTTTTTTGCTTTCTTTTTTCTTCTTTTTCCTTTTTTTATATTCAGCGTGTCAACACAGGATAAATTAACATAACAGTCGCATCATAAGTAAGGACTCCCCCACAACACACATATGTATCTCTCTCTCTATATATATATATATATATATATGCATATATAAATATTTATTCTTTTAACGCTTACGTCGAACGGTAAAAACGTAAATAAAAGAGAATATTATATATTTAAGTACATATATTTGCCGGCACTGAATCTATATCGATAAAGAAAATATACTGAAAGGTTCAAATCCAAGGAGAAATTCATCTCCTCCACAAATTCATGTATGTCTCTCTTTTTATCTCATACTACATATATATATATATATATATAAGATGATTGAAAAAGTAATTCTTATAAAATATGAAGTTACTTTTTAATCGTCCTAAATATATATGTGTGTGCGAGAAGCAACGAGAGACGACGGGAGGTGTACGAGCGCTCTTCGCGCGGGTAAAAAAGGGGCGCGTCCTGCTGAGGTTGGAGCCCTCGCCTCAGTGTTCGAAAAATCAGCTACAGAGCTCAAACAAAAACTACTAAAATGCAAACAAACAATACAGATAGCGACATTTAACGTTAGACCCCCACATATGGCCAAGCAAAAGCAGGACGACCAGCCCGAACCTACATACAGCAGCTATGTGAGGACACGGGATGTAACCCAGAAGACCTGCCGGAGGCGATGAATGATAGGGAGAACTGGCGAGAGATGGTCAGGGATATCCGTGCTGGCGGCACGACATGATGATGATGATGAAATATATATATATATATATAGGCGTTATTGTTAGAGTGTTCACCTGTGGCACGAAACACAAGGGTTTTAATCCTAGATCGAATCATACCATTGACTCAAAAATGGTACTTGATGCCTCCTTGCTTTACAGTATTATAAGGTACGGATCAAGAGTAAGTGGAGCAATCCATGGAAACGAGTAGTGCCGCCACAAACACCTCAGTGTAGTAGTTATTGAAAATGGAGACTTCGAGTCACCCTCGTCGACGATCGGCCATATTATATATATATATATATATATACACACATCTCTGGACAAAAGTATAAGACCACCCTCAAAAATGAAGAAAAAGACATTGTTTATGATTTTTGAATTATGAAAATCAGCTATATGAAAGATAAGGCATAAAGACAATTAAATTTAGAATATGAAAAAATTTCAATTCATCATTAGCATTTATGCTTAATTTTAAAATTTTCTTTTGACATAAATATAAGACCAATGAACAGAACTATAGAATATAAAGGCAAATTTTTTATTCAATATTTTGTAGATCCACCGTTAGCTTTGATAACCTCAAAAATTCGGCTAGGCATAC
>CAUZXS010001281.1:0-147500 GCA_963585895.1 Sepioteuthis lessoniana | reverse complement strand
TAAACTGAATTGTTTGAAATAGAACAGATTATTTGTATAAAAATGGATTTGACGTTGAATAACCTACAAAGGTTGATATGCCATAAAACCCAACCAACCAACTAACCTGGGTTGGCACGCCGATAACAAAATGAAATAGAAAGAAAACTCCCTCATAAAACTTATTCAGTGTTTTTTCTTCGGCTCAGGTCACTGTAAGTGACACGTGAACGTTGGACTCGTCGAGGAGAATTCACTGCTCCACGGCAGAACTTAGCGTGCATAACGCCCCCACAATTCTTATCTAAATGAGGCTCTTTATTTTCATCTGGGATGGGATTATTTTCGGAAATGTATAAAACATCCGGCAAAAAACGTTCTGCGTATTGATAAAAAAAACGTATCGCTTAATCTGTTCAAATACTACCAAAGTTTACATATATACTAGACAATGCAAGCACTCGTTGGGTTCAATATGATCAGAGTGATGCTTTTATAAAGAGATAAAGGTTCCTAATTTGTATTTAATAATCATTTTCATTATATCGTGAATTTGAATATTTGATTTTGAAAATCACATCCCACTGCTGCGTTTGTGACGCATTGTGGTGACTGAGGTTCCTTACTACGTTAAGAGTTTCAGGTTTTTCAACATTAGACCTCTTATGAAATACATTCAGTACAAATGCTATCAAATTGATCTGGAAAGCGTTTCAGATCTTTCAATATCAAATATTGAAAGTTCTGAGTTTTTTTTCTTGCAGGAGGTTTTCCACGTTTTCCAAAAATAATCCAATCCAATCAGCAAATAAAGAACCGCATTAAGATAAAAACTAAGGGAACATTATACATATTAAGTTCTCCAAAATTTTGGCTTTGTTTATTTGTTTAACTATTAATGGGTTATTTAAAGCCAAAATTTGATTCATTTTAAAATCTTTGGTTGTAATCATAACGATATTTTCAATGTTCCATTGATTTTTTTTTAATTTCACTTTCATTTTATTTTCCAATAACGATTTGTTTAGAGTTATGATGTCATGTATTCCTATATAATGTAAATTATTTGCGCACAAGTGAATGGTTTCAAGTATTCCTATATCACACTAAGTCCAGTCGTCTGGGGCTGAAGAATACACCGACTGCATCTCTGCAAAAGGGTAAGAAGCCTCTAAAAGTGGATCAACGAACGATGCCAATGAAGGGGTACTCCGCATTTCTCAAAGCTCCAGCATTACTGGAACCTCGCCATCAAATTGTTTAGTATCATATCCAGGGTACACGTTGAGGGGTTCTTACCCTTTTGCAGAGAAGCAGTCGGTGTATTCTGCAGCCCCAGCCGAATGAGCAAACCACTATTGGGACCAGAGAGGATCTGAGAGCAACGGTAACAAAAGGGCATTTCACACTCCTCCGATCTACAAAGCCAGAACCCCACCACCAGATGCAGTTCAGTGTTGTAAGGGGAGCTCTAGCCTCTCTGCAGAAGATACAATCGGTGTAATGTTAGCTTTTCCGCCAGTGGGATAACTTAGGAAGGATGATTGTTAAGATTGTTTTGAGAGACACAAGGGTATGGGTTACGCAATCCCATTTAAATTCCTATATTATTCAAACTCTTGGAATTACTACTTAGAAGATGTTTATTCCATAACAATTAGATAACAGTGAAACTTGAGAATCAGTAACTGGATAATATCACGTTTCGTGTAGACATCCACTGCATCAAGTGGTTATTACTTACAGAAATTCAGGAAGACATTGGGATAAGATTATGAACTGCATCCCCGCAAAAGGGTAAGAACCCCTCAAAAGTGGATCATAGAACGATGGCAATGAAGGGGTACTCTGCATTCCCCAACGCTCCAGCACAATTATTTTAGGCATTGCGAGTTTTTCACATCTGTTTTAGTTTTCACTTAATACAAAGTGACAGCAAGTCTTCTAAGATCTCCTGGACTCTTCTAAGTAGTCTAGCTGATTTTACTAGTTCGGTAGAATAGAGTCTCGATTCTCCTTCTGATCTGCAGTTTCTCTAGTCTCTTTTCCTGACTTTTAAGGGCTGTTCCAAGGACTCCAAATACAATTGGCACCTCAGTCACCAGCATGTTCTTCTGGGGGGGGGGTTTGTTTTGGTTTGTTTTTTTGTTTTTTTTGTTTTTGCTCTCGAGCAAGATCCAGGCATTTGTATTGCTTTCTCCTATAGAGTCCATTGGAACGGTTTACATAACAATACACTAGATTCCGTCCTTCTCAATAATTAAAGTTAGATCTGATCTTCTGTTTGGGTTTATATTTCAAGGTCCAAGAGTATTTTATTCGTCACTTTTCCTTGAACAGATTCTGTTTTGTACATAAACCATTTGTAAGAATGACCAAAATTTACAAATTGATACTGATGGGTTTTTTCATGCTTATGTCTACGCAAATGTCCATCTATTACAGGCTTTATGGTATTTTAATTCTAGTTCACTGGTAATAATTATGTTCCTGTGCGCTTATGATGTCTTTATTCTTATCGTTGTAAGCTCAGGTATCTGATTTATTGAATCTAATATTCAAATGTTAGAATAACGATGCTGAAAGTAATCTTGCCTCTAAGTTTTGGCACACGTGTTCAATTCAATTTGAGACTATGAATGCAAAAGCAGGCAGACTTTCTTTCTTATTTTGCCTGACAAATACCTTAAAAGAGCTTCTCTCTAAAGAACCAGAAAGTAGAATTTTTTCTTTCATTTCCACATGACCATTAGCAAGACAAGGGTAGGAAAATACTGAATCAAAAATCAAATGAACTAAGACAGCATGGTTACACGAGAAATGAAAGAATAAACTGGTCTCATCAAATCTGGTCAAAATAAAAAGGAATAACTGAACTTTAACTCAGTCAAAACATTGATGATTTTTTTGAAGGAGGAAAACTCAGATCATCAAAATTCACAACAATAAGAAATACAGTCAAACCAGAAAGATCAAACCCCTCGATAATCAAATATGCAGCCTCCATAATCATTCAGTTACCTTGGCTCGATTATTCACTGAATAAAAGATTCTGGGTGAGTGTTATGAGAGTCGTACAAGTGTAAAACATAGAAAACCATGGGATGCAACATGGTAGATGTAAAGCAAGGTAATGAACTCAAGAGCTGATCAACAGCTGTCTTCAAATGATGCTGGGCGGTGGAATTTCACTGGTTAGCGGCCAGGATCAAATAGTTCAGTGTTTATTGACAAGAGAAAAAATACTCAGCGAAGACTGGAAAAAATAGCTACCGATGACTCAAATTCAAACCAAATGTCCAAACGATCGCCCTTCACGTGGGTCAACTAGAAGCATGTTCTCCTGAGATAGTAACTCCTGCCCCATTGCGCGAAAAATCAGTTACAGAACCTCAACCAAATTCATATGTAAAATGTAAGTAAAGTTGGCGACCATAGTCGAGGGAGACCCGTAGTTTCCCTTTTCAATAGCTACAACACCGAGGTGTAAAGGAGGGCGCTACTGCTTTCTTTGGATTGCTCCACTTTACCCTTGATCCGTACCTTATAATACTAAGTGTTAAGCAAGGCGGCATCATTTACCATTTTCTGAGTCTTTGGTATGACTCGACCTGGGATTGAACCCTGGTCTCTCTGGCCAATGGCGAACACTCTACCCACCAGCTGTACATGAATGATTTTATAACAAAAATATGAATGTACAACAGCCGAAAAATAATTACACCTTTTATATATGTATTTATACGATTTTATTTTTGTTTGAAGAGTTTCAGTACTGAAGAGTTTGGTAATAAATATAGACAAATGATATCCGCTTTGATTCTACAATGTTTCTCTAAAAATAATAAAATCCTACTATAGAATTTTTTCCATTGTAGTTATCTCGGTGATATTACTTATACATTACCCACGGGAGGGTACCCATGGCGCAGTGATTAACTGTGACAAAGTAGTAAGCGAGTTCGAATTCCAGTCGCGCTATAACGTTCACTTTCAGACTAATAGACTTGAGAAAGCTAAGACCTTCCGTATCTCCCCGAGCTATGAGGTGAATAGTAACCACTACTGTTCTTCAACCGGGATGCCTTTGGCATTAGATAACACATGAAAGTTGATATAATATTGAAACAAAAAAAATAACCCAAACCATCAAAAAACACGCTCACACACACACACACACACGTATATATATATATAGTAATAATTTACTAAAGTTTTTTGCTTAGATGTGGCACACGACCACGTGGATGGGGCACCCAATGAGACTCGAACTCACTCGTGATAGTTTGCTAGTCTAGCTTACGAACCATTACACCACCCGAAACGATATATATATATATATATATATAGAGAGAGAGAGAGAGAGAATGTGTGTGTGTGTGTGTGTGTGTGTGTGTCATAAAGAATTCAGTTTATTATTCTTTTCTCTTTTACATTGTTGTTTTTTCAACGCTTCTTGGTTTGTAATTTGATTTGGTTTTGTTTGGTTTTATGGCATATCAACCGTTGTTGATTATTTAATGTCAAATTCATTCTTATACGTAGGAATAGTTCTATTTCAAACAATTCAGTTTATCATACGTACACATTTTAGTTCTATTTGACCCATAAATAGGACCCTATCAGGTGCTACCACCCCGGCCTCTGAGGACCTGGGAGCGATGCCAACGAAGGGGTACTCCTCATCCTCCATTCCTCCAGCGTTACAGGAACCTCACCATCAGATTGTTTAGTGTCACATATCAGGACACTCGTTTGGGGAGTCTTACCCCTTTGCATAGATACAGTCGGTGTATTCTGCAGGCCTTGCCGACTGGGCCACTCTCGTTGTGAAGGGGGAGTCTTACCCCTTTGCAGAGACACAGTCTGTGTATTCTGCAGGCCTTGTCGACTGGGCTACTCTCGTTGTGAACGGGGAGTCTTACCCTTTGCAGAGGTAATTTACAAAGCTCTTTGCTTCGATGTGGCACAAGGCCGAATGAATGGGGCACCCAATGAGACTCGAACTCACTCGTGTAGGTTTGCTCGTCTAGCTTGCTAACCGTTACACCACCAGGCAGAGACACAGTCGGTATATTCTGCAGGCCTAGCCGACTGGGCCACTCTCGTTGGGAGGGGGGAGTCTTACCCTTTGCTGAGATACAGTCGTTGTATTCTGCAGACGCAGCCGACAAGGCCACACTCGTTGGAGGGAGGAGTCTTACCCTTTGCAGAGATACAGTCGGTGTATTCTGGGCCATAGTAATTTGAATTATTTTATAAATGCGAAACCATAGCAATAAAATTACGAGTTACTTGTTTTTATTAGAAGCAGCAATGAACATACTTAGTAAATTATACATAAATAGATACTGATTAAACTATACCAAATTGAGAACAAGTAAACATTCTTGAAACAAACTAGATTCGAAAACTAATTTTCAACTCATCACTCTTGGTTTGCTTTGGTTTGGTTCCTTTGATTAATGGCATATCAACGCTTTTTAGGTTATTTAATACCAAAGCCATTCTCCTAGAACAGTAGTGGTACTATTTAACCCATAGATGCGAGGATAAGGGGTCCATACCTTTCCCAAGGGTATTTGCCGGAAAGTGAATGCAATAGCGCAACTGGAGTACGAACTCACGTACTACGATTCCGCAGTCCATCGCTTTAACCATTACACCACGAGGATACCCCCATCACTCTTGGAGTAGCCAGTATCTTGAATTGAACTCTCAATCAAGCCTAACTTGCTAACCCTTACACTTTGTGAGGAGATTATCGTCATTGCAGAGTTTGTATTTATTGATAGAAAGTCAAGTCACATTTCTGCCTGGTATAAAACTGTGTGGTAGATGATCTAGCTACTTTAAAAGAATATATTTAACCTAGAATTGAAAGTTTTTGTGGTTTTGATTATATGATTGAATAGTCATGTAGAGTTCTCTCTTTTCTTCTTTTCTCTTTCTTTTCATTTTCCTTTCAAACTTTCTATTCTACGTCTCTCTCTCTCTCTCTCTCTCCTCCATCTTGATCCCTACTTTGTCTCTTTATTTTTTTTATTCTTTTTCTCATTTGTATATTTTCTTCTGTATTTTCCATTTATGTCCAAGTTTATTGGCTTTCGTCTACAATAAGACGTAATATGATACTGGACTTGGTTTTGATTACTTATTTGATAATGAATGCGAGGAAACAGATTTTCACTTTCTAAACTGCTGATAACATTCACAGTTTTTGGTTCCAGTCCTGTGCACTTGGCGATCTCTTTCATTATTTTTAGAGTCATTACATGGATTAAAATTATTAGATATAGGAGTGCCTTCCTTGATGACTCGATCGTAACACCATCACTTGTTGATTGTCAACCAAGAATCAATGAGATTCCTATCAATGAAAATACTGTGACCACTCGCAGGTTTCTCAACCTGTTGTCTCTACGCGATGCTAGTTTTATTGATGCACTTCGTCTGAAGCAGTTACTCACCAAGATTTAAGACGTTTTGACTAACGTGCTGGACTGCGATATGGTAGTAAGCGAGTTCGAACTCCAGTCGCGCTATAACGTTCACTTTCAGACTAATACCCTTGGGAAAGGTATGAACCCCCTTATCCCTCTGATATAGGTTAAATAGTATCACTGCTGTTATTTTACAAGGATGGGTTTGGCATTAAATAATCCACGAAGGTTGATATGCCATTAAATAAAGAAACCAAACCAACCTGGATTCTTCTCTGTTTATGATTATCTTTCCTGATAAACGAAAATTTTCTCCATGTTTCATACGTGATACTGTACTTTGATGATTGATGTACTTTGTACACAGTACTTTCCTTGTTTCCCTCGGTCAACAGGTCTTAGAATACGCTTGCTGTGTCTCCTTCAGAGAGGTAATACCCATCCCAAAATGTTGTCCTTGATATGACACTAAACTGCGGTTGATACTGAAGCCTCAGTTCTCGAGATCTGGGAAGTGTGGAGTATACCTTCATTATAAAAATTTATTTCCAAGAAAAAAATTCAAGCTGACCACGTGCGGCACTTGATTTGGCCTGAGTAGAAAAGGGAGAAGTAATCCCAGACAATAGGGCACCAAAAGTTACCTCCTCTTTTTGTCGATAACTACTATTCAAACTCTTAGAACGAATTCGGGGATCAAACTGTAAAGTCACAAAAAATTTAACCCAGCAGATAGGTTTCGTCACTCGCTTCTTGAATTGAGCTTCCCAAGAAATAATGTAAAATTAAACAAAAGTCGACTACTGAAATTCTACCAAGTTAAACAACTGAAAGAAAATTCAACCAAGAATTCTGCTGACTTGCAATTAAATGAACTCTGAAACGTTTTGATAAAACAAAATAAAATAAAAAGAAATGAAAAATACTCAGGTTCAAAGAACTTTGTTTCCCGGACATTTCCTTAGATAGGTTCCCACAAATTGCTCTAAAATTTACAACACTTTATCTTTTCTATCCTTTTCTTTCTCGTTTCTTTTGTATAAAATTCCCTTTTGAAAACTTTATAGTCTGTGTTATCTTTTCGAATTAGTATCCAAACTAGAAAGTTGCAGAAAATACTGTTTAAACTTACCGTTTGAAATTACCGTTTAATGCCACACTAAAACATTACACAGTTTAATACTAAACTTGGGTTTAGTGTCGCTCACTTCATAACAAATTTTATTCCTTCAAATATTCTTTACATTGCGAATTTTAACCCTTAAAATTTCTTTATCATTGCCATAAGTCCCAGGTCAACTCTAACCAGGAGTTGTAGTACCTGTTAGGCTCCCATCTATGAGTTAAATAGATCTGTTTGTAAAATTATGTATATTTCATTGGAATACTTGATACCATATAACAGTAAATTATTTGTATTAACTAGAGTTATTGAAACTATGATTTTCTTTACTAAAGATTATTAGTTGTTACCTGGAACCATATAACTGCGAGCAAAGAAATGACTATTATCAAGAGGGTGTCCTCGTGGTGTAATGGTTAAAGCGATGGACTGCGGAATCGTAGTACGCGAGTTCGTACTCCAGTCGCGCTATTACGTTCACTTTCGGGCAAATACCCTTGGGAAAGGTATGAACCCCATTATCCTCCCAGCTATGGGTTAAATAGTACCACTACTGTTCTTCTAGGAGAATGGCTTATGCATTAAATAACCTAAAAAGAGTTGATATGCCATTAAACAAAGAAACCAAACCAAACTATTATCAAATAGAAAAAAAAGTTAGAATTACCAGACATTGGCCTACCGGTTAGAGTGTTCGCAACTGGCTCGGGAGACTTGGGTTTAATCCCAGGTCGAGTTATACCGAAGACTCAAAAAAAGGTCCTTGACGCTCCCTTGCTTAACACTCAGCATTATAAAGTAAGGATCAAGGGTAAAGTGGAGCAATCCAGGGAAAGGAGTAGCGCCCTCCCCTACATTTTAGTGTAGTAGCTATCGAAAAGGGAGCCTTCGGGTCACCCTCGACTACGGTCACCACCAACAACAACAACAACATAACATAGTTAGTATTTGATAGGAATGTTTTTAACAATACAGCAGTGAACAAATTATTTGTATTGAAAAGGAATCCTTGATATCATGTAACCGTGTGCAAAAATCTCATACGAACTAAACAAAAAAATTTAAGATAAAAGTATAACGTAGGCGATTCCCTGACTTCTAGACTTAAAATAGCCCTAGCCGAGTTGACATGCCGTTAAAATCATTCTATCATTTCCTAGTTTTTCCATTGATGAATTGGGCACCCGACCCAAGTATTTCGTCGCTAACACATTTTTTCATATTTCAGATAAAAATAGATACAGAGATTGTCTACCATTTGCTTCGGAAATTTCTTGATTATTTCAGTTCTCCTATTACAACTAAAATAGCGTTACATTGGCAAAATGATAATACATTTATCATTTGAGATTCTTTGCTTATATGTTGTTTTTTATTTATTTCATAACCTTTTCAATCAAATAAAATTGAAACTTGAGAGTCAGTAATTGTTGATATAGTAGAAAACACTTGGTTTTGTTATGTCTGCTGATACAGACTAACAAAGGAAGAAGAATCGTCTACAAAGTCACACAGCAAACTGAACCACCTGTTTATCGAACCTCCTCGCCTCAAATTGAACAAAAAAGTAATTATTTGTTTCTTAAGGAGAAACGAGGAGGTTATCGCTTGATCTCATTGACAAAGAAGCAGGAAATCACGTTGTTACAAAAACCCACTCACGTTTTATTTCGGATGTTACACCTTCAAATCGATAAGAAGGAATATGTGGCGGGGTTTTCTTCGTAGAGAAAAGAAAAAAAAAGATTCTGTTTCATTAATCCCCCGGATTCTTAGTATGTTGGATCTAAGTTCTAAATAAAATTGTGTCGCCAAAACAACTGCTTTAAACAACTTTCTGATTAATCCGCTCTCTACCTTAGCAAAAGAAGAGTTTTGTTTTTTCTCGGTGGGGGTGCTTGTTTGTTTATTTTGTTTTTGTTTTGTTATGTTTTTTGCTTTTTTCTTTTCTTTTCTTCTTGGTATTGGCTAATTTGCCTATATTGCTTTTTATATCGTTGTAAATATACAATGAAATGCAGTTTCTTCCAAGCAGCGATCGTGTCGATACTGCTATATGGATGCATTACATGGATGATAACTAAACGGATGGAGAAAAAACTTGACAGCAACTACACAAGAATGCTGCGAGCAATATTGAACAGGTCCTGGAGACAGCACCCCACAAAGCAGCAGCTGTACGGCCACCAACCACCCATCACGAAAACTATCCAAATTATACGAACCAGACATGCAGGACACTGCTGGAGAAGTCGGGATGAGCCCATAAGTTATGTACTCCTATGGACCCCTTCAATTGGCCGAGAAAAAGCAGGGCGACCAGCTCGAACCTACATACAGCAGCTCTGTGAGGATACGGGGTGTAGCCCTGAGGATCTTCCGGAAGTGATGAACGATTGGGAGAGGTGGCGAGAAAGGCTCAAGGATATCCGTGCTGATGGCACGACAAGATGATGAAATATACAATAAAAAAGAAACGAAGAAATAGATTATTTGAAAGAATAAGATTGAAAATGGGTGTTTTTTTTATTAATTTTTCAATTTCTTTAAGCTAATGTTAAGAATCGATTATCATCAACTAAACCCTCTTTCAAAGCCGCATAGCTTCCTAACTTTCTAAGTCACGTGCCAACGATAGCTAAGCTTAGTAAATAACTATCAGAGCGTCAATTTATGTAACAAACATAATGACACTAATACTCATAAGCATATGAAAAATGGTATTCTAATTCAAATCTTATGTATATATATATATATATATATATATATATATATATGTGCGTGTGTATGTGTGTGTGTGTGAAAAATAAGAAGAAAAGTGGATAAACCGAAACACAAACAACGGATTCAATTGATATTTCGTCTTTAATTCAGCAAACACTTCTTCAGAATTCTGAAAAAGTCGTTGATGACGAAGTCATTTCTACTTATCTTTTCATATCTCGTCGGGTTTTTTAAATCTGCTATTCCTCGATGAATATATATATATATATATATGGTAGGGTAAGAAATATAATTTTGCAAAAGGAACGAAAAGCATGACTAAAAAATGGCCCAGTCGGCTGGAGCTGTAGAATACACCGACTGCATCTCTGCACCTCTGCAGAGATGCAGTCGGTAAGATTTCCCCAACAAGTGTCCTGTAATGACACAAAATAATCTGATGGTGAGGCTCCAGTAATCCCGGAGCTTTGGAGTACCCTTTTATTACCATCGTTCCCAGGTCTATGTGTGCTTATGCTAAAATGAATTGTTTGAAATCGAACTGTATTAATATCTAAACTGCGTACTCATGAATTGCTTGAAAAAGAACTGTTTTTACATTTAACTGTGTGTAAATAAATGATTGATGTTTAATTGAATGGTTAGTGATCAATAGCAATACTTGAAACCATTAAACTTTGTTGACTAAACTGAATAGCTTGAAATAGAACTTTTTTGACATTGAAACTGTGTTCTTATGCTAAACTGAATTGTTTCACATCGAACTGTTTATATGTTTAAAATGGATTTGGCATTAAATAACCTACAATGGTTGATATGCCATAAAACCAAACCAAACCAAGAGTAAAAAAAATGATTTTTTTTTCATTCCATCCCTAAAATTCATAAAGTTCACGTATAAGGAAAATTCAATAAGGAAGATTAATCAATATCTAATTTGAAAGACAATATCTTGAACGTAAAATAGATAAGTTATATATATATATATATATATTATAGTAATAACAAGGTCTATTTGTAAGTTTTCCTTCGACTGGAGGTGAACATTGACTTTCAAAAATCGGTCAGAAAAATAAAGCGTATCGATGCGATGCGCACCAGCAATAACACGAAGACCAGAAAAAAAAACTTATGTAGAGGAAGTAAAGAAACCTGCTGTCTTAATTCAGAAAGTGGGTGAACCTTGTCCGATCGAATGTTATTACTGTTGAAATTTAAGCTATTATTACACTAGTATATATATATATATATATATATATATATATATATATATATATATATACAAACACGTGTATGTATTCACGCGTGAAAGTTATTGGATGTTTATCTGTAGACGTTCTACTTCAGTGATTCCTACCTTTTTTCCGATTTTCAAACTACCTAAGGTGTGTTTTGATTTAGAAAAGACACAGAGAAAATAATCCTGAAAAGGTTTACAGTCCACTGAAAAAACATAAGGACATAAAGAAACGAGCAAAAGTTATAGGGTAAAGATGAATTGTCCAGATGCACATTTTGAAAATGATCATGAATGAATATTTACTTCCTATCTATCTATCGATTTCTACAAAAGAGCTTTACAAAAGGATACACGTTTTTAACAACGTGTATCTAACATATATTAAAACTAAAAACACTATTTTATCGTCACAAGTTAGAAAAATACACTAGTTATACAATATTGGTCAAACAAAAAATAGACAGTGAAAAAGCTGAGCCAATTTTTATCATTGCCACAAGTTTTAATGAAACGTCTGGGACTTAGACACACATAAGAAGTGATTATTTTCTTTGAATATTATTGTCAAAGTTCCTTACTTGGAATGATAAGTCATAATTATCTAAAAAGAAAATTCTCAGGAATACCAAAAAAATAAATAAATAAATAGAATACGTGAATTATACAATATTGGATAAACAAAAAACAGACAGTGAAAAAACTGAGCCAATTTTATTATTGCCACGAGTTTTAATGAAACTTCCGTGACTTATACACACATAAGAAATGATTATTTTCTTTGAATATTATTGTTAAAGTTCCTTACTTACCCAGAAATACCAAAAAATATAGGAACTTTCTAAAAATTATCTTTGATTTGATATCCAAATTTGAAGTTAGTCCTTTGCTAATGGCTAGTAAACAGTTGTCGGGATTTGAAAAAGATCAAATTCTAACATTTAATGATTGTGGACAGTTACTTCGCAATAATACAAAGAAATTTAATCGCCATTATTCATTATTTGATGTTTTCCTAAAAAAAAAATTATAAGAAATCTAAAAATTGTTGTCAAAAAGGTCGTGGCCTCAAAAGAAAAACAATTGCATCTGAAGATATAAAAATGAGTTATTTAACACATTAAAGGATTGTTGGCAACAATTATCGCATGATCTTTATCAATCTTTTGTTGAAAAATGACCGGATTATGTTGCTATTAAATGGTTATAAACTGCCCTAATTTGTCATAAGTAAAAGTAAAGTTGGAGACCGTAGTCGAGGGCAACGAGAAGGCTCCCTTTTCAATAGCTACTACACCGAGGTGTAGGGGAGGGCGCTACTCCTTTCCCTGGATTGCTCCACTTTACCCTTGATAAGTACCTTATATTGCTGAGTGTTAAGCAAGGAGGTATCAAGTACCATTTTTAAAGTCTTTGGTATGACTCAGCCTTGGATTGAACCCAGGTCTCCCGGCTCTACCCACTAGGCCAATGAGCCGGCCTAATTTGTCATAAACTACATAAACTGTCATCAGGTGCCTTAATAAAAATTTTATGTCAGTAATCTGGGGTGATTTTTTTTGTCCGGTATTGTACATATATTTTAATTCTAAAATATATGTGAAAAGTTATTTCCTTTGAGGTTCATATACTTGCAGCCACCGCCCGTGTTTAAATTTCTTCTCCCAATGTTACTCTTCAGTTCTTTAAGTATATGAGATTTGTTTTGAAACATTACAACCCTCAAAAATGCCATAAAAAAGAGATAATTATACGCAAAATATGTCTCAACAACGAACACACTTTCGTCAATTGAAAACGACTAAGCTGATGCAATATACAAAGTAACAAATGCTCGAATAAAACCTGCGAAGAACGCAGTGATGTTGTCTAAGTAGAAAGCTGACACGTAACTAATACTGTAGCCTAAAATGTACGCACGAATAAATGCTATCCACTTATTTACGGTCAATATCCCTTTAGATGGTGCCTGTAGCGAAAAAGAAACGCTCGTAGCGTAACGGTATCGTCGTCAAAAGTGGATTTGGCTACCCGAGTTCAAACCTGAATGAGACTGTTTGTAATTCATATGGGGCGAATATTCTTGCGCAAGATATGAATCCAACTTTTTTCCATCCATCTATGGGTAAAAAGTTGGGCACACTGAGTTCTACAACATTGTATGGAAAGCGGTCTAGGAAAGGAAAACGTGGAGAGAGATGAGCACCGCCTGGCAATTCTTGCCAAAAAAACATGCTACATGAGTGATTCCTCAGAACACGAATTACTGGCATTTGTGCTGCTGACTAGAAGTACGCAGGTAACCTGAATTTCGGCCTGTGAAACCTCGTTTCTGCATCTCTGTTGCCCTTGAAATATTGTTTTATAATTCATTTGTAAAGTAGTTGGCGACCCTAGTTGAAGGTAACCCGAAGGCTCCCTTTTCGATAGCTACTACACCGAGGTGTCGGGGAGAGCGCTTCTCCATTCCCTGAATTACTCTACTTTACCCTTGATACCTACCTTATAATGCTGAGTGTTAAACAAGGCGGCATCAAGTACCATTTTTGACTCTTTGGTATAACTGGACCTGGGATTGAACCCCGGTCTTCCGGATCATTGGCGAACATATTAATCATTAGACTAATGGCCCAGATACTTTTTTCATATATTTGAAATTGCCTATAAAATGTTCTGGTCGTCTATTTAACAGCTTATACAGCAGTTAAATAGCATATTACATTTTACATTTTCCTAAGTAGAGCAGAGTAGACATCCCCCGGGCGTGAAAAGAAACTTTAGGTGCTAATTGTTAATGATACCACATTTGAGTGATGATATAGATTATTATTATTTCACAATTCGTGAGGTTTTTTCACCAATTCTAACTAGTGGTCACTTACTATAGTCAAAGTTTTTTCAGATCACCAGCACTCTTCGAAGTATTCTGGCTGATTGTAAAAGGGCTTTGGTCTGGATGGCCATATTCTTCTGAGCTTCAGTTTTCCCACTCTCTTTTCCAGGTCTTTGGGGACCGTTCCGAGAGCTCTAACCACTATTGGTATCACCGTCAAGTTTCACAGATTTTTCAGCTCTCTGGTGATGTTCAGTTATTTGTTCAGATTTTCCCTTTCTTTCTGTTTGTTTTTTGTTTCATTTTGGGTTGTTTTTTTTGGGGGGGGGTAACTTAATGGTTTGCTGAATAGCAGAATCAACTTGCTGATAAGTTATTTCTTTTTGTTAATTAACACTTGGTCTTGTAATCTGACCAAGATTTGGCAGTCCGTTCCAGAGAATTTTCTATTAGCCATAACCGAGTATAAGTGCTAAGTATTCCTGTAGTGTTACTCACCTGCAGTCAGGATTGAACCTGCAACCTCCAGATGATTGTCTCTTTAGAAGCTTAGGGAACCAACGCCGATAAGCGTTACGCTATATGTGCTTTTCTTTTACTCATTTGAGAGTTTTTCCCACCAGTGTCAGCTGGTGGTTTTCTACTGGAGTCTAAGTGACAGCAAGTCTCCTCAAGTATCCAGGACTCTTTTCAGTATCCTGGCCGATATCAAAAATGTTATAGCTTAGATGGTCCCCACTTGACCTCTTTATTATTATTATTATTATTATTACATCAAATATTTTATTCAAATTTGTTATTCAAATATTTATTATTCAAATATTTGTTATTCAAATTTGTTATTCAAATATTTTATTCAAATTTGTTATTCTTGTGATACTTCAGAGGTTTTTTCATGGGTCAATAAGGTCTGTGAACATCCATTTTGGGATTATTACACTAGTTTATTTTTTACTTATTTCTATCATAGATTCTCACGCCGTGATGAAATACCGCACCCTAAAGCAATTCATGATATTTAGGTTAAATAAATGGATTTTATGACGGAATAGTTATCTAAAAAATACAAGGAGTGTACAGGAGAAAAAAAGGAGAATAAATAGGGAAAAGGGGTATGAAGGTTCTTTTTTTTTTCTTAATTCCTTCTATCTTATTTGTTTTGTTTTTGTTCTTGTTTCGGTTTTTTGTTATTATTTTTGAAAATTAAATGATTTGAATAATGGAAAATGTTAAGAAAGAAAGAAAGAAAGAAAGAAAGAAAGAAGGATTCCAACAAACAAAAAAGGAAAAATAGTGAAAGAAGAAAAAGCAAAATAGACAAAGAAAGAAAGAAAGAAAGAAAGAAAATGACACAATTTAACAAAAGAGCAATTAAACAGAAAACTTGAGTACCAATGCGCCACAGATTCTCCGAACAGCATTCCTCAGAGTGTTTCCTTCTCCTATACCGATTGGCTTACCAAGGCTAAATAAACCTGCCTAGCCTACTATTTACCAATAGCTGGGAGGATAAAACAAGGTTTTATGCCTTTACCAAGAGCATTAGTGGGAAAGTAAAACGCAAGTAACCTCGTCTTGGAGTGGGACAAATTTCATGACACACCTCTGCTTCGTGTGCACTTTTTACTGCCTCTCGGGTACTATCACAAAGAAGGTAAAAATCATTGAATATTAATAGGAAGGTTTAATCTCTACTACCAGATCACCATCAATTTCTCATAATCCTAGGCCAACATAATACAATAGGGAACATTTACTTTCACATTGAAAGAACCGATAACCACAACGATTAGCCACTTGAGTACTCAGCCGAGTGACTATTTTTACTAACAGATTGTTCTGTAAACAACCTGACGCCTATGCGCCGGGCACAGCAAAGCTTAATAAATAATCACAAATGAAGTATCCTTATGATAGATTAAGCTAAGCTCAGATACAACGGTTGAAATGGTTAACAAGCTATCTGTTATGTCCACGTAAAAGGACATAAAATAAATACCACAAACATGTACTTAGAAGAATAAAAGTTATATATTACAGAAAACAAGTCATACAATGTCTCCTGCTGAACAAAGTTATTGCTCAGCGCCTGAGGTGCCCTATTGAAGGAATGCCAACAGAGCCCAGAATTTTTGTCCCTGCTTCGCATGGGTTTGAGTTCAAAGTTTTCCTTTTCCTTGACTGGTGGCCTAAGAGAGGCTAAAGAACTAAGTCAGCCCTCTCCTCCTGGAAGGAGAATATGAGGAGTCATACTTTTCTCAAGGTTATTAATGCTTTAGGAAATGCAATCAGCTTCGTCCAAGAATTGAACTCGTGTCGCCGTGTCCATTTCACTCCTTGCGAGTTTTTCACACCAGTTTTCACTAGTGTTTTTTTAGGTGTTTAAGTAACAGCAAACCTCTCCAGGAGAGTTTTGAGTATTCTAGCAGATCTTAACAATGATGTTGTCTGTATGGTTTCGGTTCTTCCAAGCCATTAAAGAACCGTTCCAAGTGCGCCAACTACAATTGGTATCACCGTCATCTTCATATTCTACTGCTAATTATTATAATTGTTATTTTATCATACAGGTTTTTTAGACCATTGTCTTCATCTTTATGGTTACATTCACAACTTTCCGACCGATATGTCTTCCGACCTTCTTCAGGTGTTTATCAGACTCAGGAGCCTACACGGAACTTCAAACCAAGTCCTTTATTAAATCCACGGGGTCACTTGTTCTGATTCTATTAACCGTAACCGAGTATAAATGCTAAGTATTCCTGTATTGTTACTCGCCTGCAGTCAGGATTGAACCTGCAACCTCCAGATGATTGTCTCTTTAGAAGCTTAGGGAACCAACGCCAATAAGCGTTACGCTATGTGTCCTTTTATTTTACTCATTTGAGAGTTTTTCACACCAGTGTCAGCTGGTGGTTTTCCACTGGAGTCTAAGTGACAGCAAGTCTCCTCAAGTATCCAGGACTCTTTTCAGTATCCTGGCCGATATCAAAATTGTTATAGTTTGGATGGTCCCCACTTGACCTCTTTATAATTATTATCATTATTATTATTATTATTATTACATCAAATATTTTATTCAAATTTGTTATTCCCATATATTTCTTGTGGTACTTCAGAAGTTTGTTCATGGCTCTATAAGGTCTGTGAACATCCATTTTGGGATTATTACACTAGTTTTTTTTTTGTTTGTTTTTTTTTTTTTACTTATTTCTATCATAGATTCTCACGCCGTGATGAAATACCGCACCCTAAAGCAATTCATGATATTTAGGTTAAATAAATGGATTTTATGATGGAATAGTTATCTAAAAAATACAAGGAGTGTACAGGAGAAAAAAAGGAGAATAAATAGGGAAAAGGGGTATGAAGGTTCTTTTTTTCTTATTTCCTTCTATTTTATTTGTTTTGTTTTTGTTTTTTGTTTTTGTTTTTTGCTATTATTTTTGTAAATTAAATGATTTGAATAACGGTAAATGTTTAGAAAGAAAGAAAGAAAGAAAGAAAGAAAGAAAGAAAGAAAGAAGGATTCCAACAAATAAAAAATGAAAAATAGTGTAAGAAAAAAAAGCAAAATAGACAAAGAAAGAAAGAAAGAAAGAAAGAAAGAAAGAAAGAAAGAAAGAAAGAAAGAATTCGAACAAACAAAAAACGAAAAATACTGTAAGAAGAAAAAGCAAAATAGGCAAAAGAAAGAAAGAAAGAAAGAATTCCAACAAACAAAAAATGAAAAATAGCGAAAGAAGAAAAAGCAAAATAGACAAAGAAAGAAAGAAAGAAAGAAAGAAAGAAAGAAAGAAAGAATTCGAACAAACAAAAAATGAAAAATAGTGTAAGAAGAAAAAGCAAAATAGGCATAAGAAAGAAAGAAAGAAAGAAAGAATTCCAACAAACAAAAAATGAAAAATAGCGAAAGAAGAAAAAGCAAAATAGACAAAGAAAGAAAGAAAGAAAGAAAGAAAGAAAGAAAGAAAGTGACACAATTTAACAAAAGAGCAATTAAACAGAAAGAATGACGCTGAATTAAATAAAAGTGAAAAAGAAAAAGAATAAAAAAGAAAGTAAGAAAGAATTAACGAAAGATAAAAGGCAAAACAAGAGGTAATCGATTTGGCTATTCAATCATTCATTTGCGTGATTCCCATTTTTTTTACTTTTTACCACGTGGGCCTTTAACTCATGATTCAGGGTGTCTCAAAATAGACGATACCCATTAATATGATAATGATTTATTTCTGAGACAAGTGCAATGGCGGTCATATGAAAGACGTCCTGTAAAAAATGCATCCTTTCAGCGAAAGATATCAAATCAATGTTTTTAGTTATCCTATCAGCTTCCAGGACATGCAATCTTTTCTTTAGTTTCTTGTCTCAGTTATAAATCATTATCATATTAATGGGTTGCATCTATATTGAAACAGATTCGAATGATTTTGTCTCTAAATAAGGAGTGATACAAAATATTTTTCATCTCTTGTCCAAGGCATGGTGATCGACGATTAATAGTTTTTATAGTCTACTATTTTCAAATCTGAAACGAGAAAGAACATTATTATTAGTAGAGTCATTAGCAGTCACATGGGCCCCATGTATATTGACATAGCCTATATTAAATAAACATTTTATTTTTAATAAAAACATTTATTTGGCATCAAATAAACTAAGCATACTTGTGTACAAGGCCAGATATATGGTGCACTCTGTGAGAATCTTACTCAATGGTTTGCTAATAACTATATGCGAGGTTTTATAGGGGGCTGCGTGTGAATTCAGTTTTTCCTTCTTCGAAGCCGGTTACCATACGAAGGCTTGAGAGCCTAATCTGCCTTACCATTTACCAATAGCTGGGGAGAGGGGATGGACTCATTTTTTCTGGGTACATTTGCACAGAGTGAAACGCAAACACCCTCAATCAGAATTTGAACCTAGTAAGCCGAGTTCATTTTCTACAATGATAACCTTTACATCACCATCGTCCCTACGTAGGCAGTGATAATAAAGTTACCGACCTTAGTCGGGTGAGACCCGAAGGCTCCCTGATCTATAACTACTACACCAAGGTGTAGGGGGGCGCCACTCCATTCCCTGGTAGTGATAGTAGTACACAACTCGCAGGTAGGCTTTCACTTTCAGACTAATACCCTAAGAAAAGTTATTAACTCCTTATCCACCCAGCTATGGGTTAAATAGTACCACTACTGTTCTTCGATAAGGATATCTTTGGCATGAAATAAACCACAAAGGTTGATAAGTCATTAAACAAAAATAAAGTTATTAGGTTTGGTTTGGTTTGGTTTCTCTATTTAATGACATATCAACCTTGATAGTTTATTTAGTACTAAAGCAATCCTTAGTGAGGAACAGCAGTGGTACAATTTAACACATACCTGAGGGGATAAGGGGGTTCATACCTTTCCCAAGAGTATTAGTCCGAGAGCAGACGAAACAAGACGGGGTGGTGTCCTCGTGGTGTAATGGTGAAAGTGATGGACTGCGGAATCGTAGTAAGCGAGTTCGTACTCCAGTCGCGCTATTATGTTCACTTTCGGGAAAATACCCTTGGGAAAGGTTTGATCCTCCTTATCCTCCCAGCTATAGGTTAAATAGTACCACTACTGTTCTTCTAGGAAAATGGCTTTGGCATTAAATAACCTACAAAGGTTGATATGCCATTAAACACAGGAACCAAACCGAAACAAGACGGCTGGATTTCAAACTCGCTTATAATATTGTTGCAACCGACCATGTTAGCCGCTACGCCACAGGGACTTCCCTGCTGCGTTGTGCATATTTCTCTATGTGCGCTGGAGTTACTTCATTGTATGTAAATATTCCACATTCTTGAGGAGCATAGAGCCGCAACCACATTGTGTCTATGATGGGGTGCTGCGGTTTGAGAGCAAATAGGTTTATACTGGGTGGAATACCCAACCCTTGCTCTTCCTAATTGTAAAATTAGGGTTTTCCAATCTCCCAAACTAGTTACTTTATCTAAGCCCTATCATTATGTACGACTTGTGCCATGCACTAGACAGTTTATACAGGTGATTTTGTTTATAATGGCAAAGGCTTGGGTTGGACCAGCCACAATTTTAGGATGAGCTAATAACAGAAAACTTGAGTACCAATGCGCCACAGATTCTCCGAACAGCATTTCTCAGGGTGTTTCCTTCTCCTAGACCGGTTGGCTTACCAAGGCTAAATAAACCTGCCTAGCCTACTATTTACCAATAGCTGGGAGGATAAAACAAGGTTTTATGCCTTTACCAAGAGCATTAGTGGGAAAGTAAAACGCAAGTAACCTCGTCTTGGAGTGGGACAAATTTCATGACACACCTCTGCTTCGTGTGCACTTTTTACTGCCTCTCAGGTACTATCACAAAGAAGGTAAAAATCATTGAATATTAATAGGAAGGTTTGATCTCTACTACCAGATCACCATCAATTTCTCATAATCCTAGGCCAACATAATACAATAGGGAACATTTACTTTCACATTGAAAGAACCGATAACCACAATGATTAGCCACTTGAGTACTCAGCCGAGTGACTATTTTTACTAACAGATTGTTCTGTAAACAACCTGACGCCTATGCGCCGGGCACAGCAAAGCTTAATAAATAATCACAAATGAAGTATCCTTTTGATAGATTAAGCTAAGCTCAGATACAACGGTTGAAATGGTTAACAAGCTACCTGTTATGTCCACGGAAAAGGGCATAAAATGAATACTACAAACATGTACTTAGAAAAATAAAAGTTATTTATTACAGAAAACAAGTCATATAATGTCGCCAGTATAGCTTTGCAACAAAACTCACTGAGTGAATTACTGTCAACTGTTATATCTTTATTGGAAGAGTCCATTGTGTATCGAAATAGGGATGATACCACAACACTAACATAGCAGACCGACTGCAATTGATTGTTCGATCTTTATTAAATGTTTTATTTTGTTCTGTGCAAGATTAAAACAGATAGATAGATAGATAGATAGATAGATAGATAGATACTATTTACCAACCCCTCCGCTCGGGCAGGATATGACACAAGGTCAATTTTTAAGCGGAGTTTAACAGGTTTTAATTCAGAGTTTTCCTTCTCCTAGACTAGTTGCCTCACCAAGGCTGAAGAACCTAGTCCGTCCTACCATTTACCCATAGCTGGAGGGAGAATAAGGGGGTTCATACCTTTCCCAAGGGTATTTTGCCCGAAAGTGAACGTAATAGCGCGACTGGAGTACGATAGCGCGACTAGTAGATAGATAGATAGATAGATAGATAGATAGATAGATAGATAGATTTAGCAGAATGCACAATAAAAATATAAACCAGACCACCCATGAAATCGTTGGGCTCTTTTTATAACTACGACTCAGGATTATATTGATGTTTCTTGTTAGAAAGAAGTGAACTTTTCCAATTGTTGTTTCATAGTTATCTTCGTTTATCGAGATACGAGATGATTAAGAAATTAACGTTAATCAACCATTACACCACACAAAAACCCTTCACCGACCTATCACGTGTCATTCAATATGTCTCCCACAGAGCAGGTTTAATGTGTTTCTTGATATATTCTGCCATTAACATGTCACTATGGTTGATGGAGAGAGTCGGAGAGAAAAATATTTATAGATCTCACTCTTTCAAACGACTTTACTACCCAGGATGAAGAGGAGTCACAGTAAGCTTTCACAGAGACTAATAAGATAGATTAAAACGAATGCAATCTCTGACTTTAGAGTATAGATTATAAATGGAAAAACTTATCCCTACAAGAATATTTAATCATTAACATAATATCCATTGATTTCTAGAACCTCATTTCATTTGCTAACAGACTTATAGATGGCATGCTTGTAAAATTCGTTAGGTTTTAATGCAAAATATGAGATCAACTCGTGTTCTGTCTTTTCTCTCGATATCAACCTATGACCATTCAAATGATTATTGGCCCAGTCGGTTAGGGCTACAGAATACACCGACTGCATCTCTGCAGAGGGGTAAGATTCCTTCAACGAGCCTCCTAATTATAACACTAAACAATCTGATGGTAAAGCTCCAGTAATGCTGCAGCTATAGGGAAAGCAAAGTACCTCTTTATTACCATCGCTCCCAAGTCCACTTTGGCCCACAGTGATAGCATTTGATAGGGGCCAATCCATCGGTTAAATTGAACTAAGCTGTGTACTTATACTAATCTGAATTGCTTAAAATAGAACTGTTTTGACATTTACACTGCGCACTTGTGCTAAATTGAATTGTTTGAAGTAGAACTGTTTTGACATTTAACTATGTGTAAACAAAAATATGTACTTATGCAAAACTGAATTGCTTGAAATAGAACTGATTTGACATTTAAACTGTGTACTTATGCTAAAAGGAATTGTTTGAAGTAGAACTGTTTTTACATTTAACTGTGTGTAAACAAAAACCTGTACTTATGCTAAATTGAATTGTTTAAAACAACTGCTTCTAAGAATGAAAATGAATTTGGCGTTAAATGACCTACAATTATTGATTTGCCATGAAAACAAAAACAAACCAAATGATTCAGTAATCTCCTAAATAAGTGATAGTCAGAAACAGCTAGGTCAAGAGAATATGGAGGATGAAGTAATTTTTTTAGCTCTTTTCGGAGATTTTTTGTCAATTGAGCTGAGTGACGATGAGAATTATCGTTGACTAAGGAGGAACATTTTATTGTCCAAAGTTTTTAAACGACGAAATTGATTACAGCAGCGATCCCCAATCTTTGTTGTACCAGAGACCAGTTTTATACGTGAAAATATTTCCTCAGACCGAATAGAGGCGTGAGGCTTCCAATCACTGTATCTATTATGAATAAAATGATTACATTTTATATTAGGCAACAATTTTGCGCCCATTTTCAAATCGCACACGAATTTAGACAATGGACATTGTGACAGCACACCGACTAACATGATTCTACCAACCACAGCACGGCTTGAATTGCTTCGGTCAAGTGATATACGCCCCACAAACGAGCATGATCAAGATAATGTGTATAATTTCAATGAATGCATTTAGCTTATAAATCAAATATACATAAATTGCCCAGTCGGCTGGGGGCTGTAGAATACACAGACTCTCCCCCCCAGTGTCCCGGATATAACACTAAATAAATCTAATCGTGAGGCTCCAGTAAGACTGGAGCATTGGGGAATGCGGAGTGCCTCTTCATTGCCATCGCTCCCAGCTCCACTCAAGCCCAGAGTATTAGCACTTGATAGGGTCCTATCTATAGGTCAAATAGAACTAAACTGTGTACTTATGCAAAACTGAATTGTGTGAAAAAGAACTGTTTTTGACATTAAACTGCGTACTTCGGCTAAATCTAAGTTTTTGAGATAGAACTGTCTGAAATTTTGCTAAACTGAATTGCTTAAATAGGACTGTTTTTGACACTGAAACGGTATACTTATGCTAAACTGAATAGTCAGAAATAGAAACTATACTCATACTCAACTGAATTATTTGAAATATAATTCGGCGTTAAATGACCCGAAAAGGGTTGATACACCGTAAAACAAACCAACCAACCAACTAACCAGATATACATATTATTTGTTTGCACTTAAAAAAAAACTTTTAATCAAACGGAACATCTAAAATACATGAAGATATTTTCCTTGAAGGAAACTCTTGAAATAGAGTAAAATTACATAAATATTTTAATAGATCGGTGATTTAAATCCGTTTTATTCATCGGCACGTGATTTAACTTAACAAAGTGGCATTGTCAAAATAAATTGCGGAATCAGCAGCTAGCTAATCAATTAAAAGGCTCGTGCATGGTATAAAAATAGAAGATTTGGCGTCCGTTGCCACAGGGTTGTGAGAAAATCCGTGTTTTTTTTTGGGGGGGTTGGAGGGGGAGATTCTTAAGACATACATATATATATATATATATATATATATATATATATATATATATATAATGGCATGGGCGTTGTATCTTCATTCAAAACAGACGATAATAAAAAAAACAAAAATTTTTAAAACAATGAAGAAAAAACAAATACTAGATATATCCTTAATCCTGCTCTGTAAAATTGTTGTTACCATGTCACTCTGAAGCCACTTCAACAGTTTTGTTTTCTCAAGAGTTAGCTCCCCTATTTATACAATATGGCGTTTCTCTCGTGACCAACATAATAGCTGAGTTAGTTGTCATTATGCTACACTAAACTAGCCCTTATAAAGAACATTAGTAACCTTTACATTACATTTGAAATTACATTTATAAAATTTTATATTCATATATTGTATAAAATAAGCACATCATTTTTTATGGGTACTACGCCTTTATAAGGCGTAGTACCCATAAAAAATGATGTGCTTATTTTCTTCTACTATGAATCAGATGTGTGCTTAGCCTATAATTATATCATAAATACCAGTCAATCAATAATGGTGGTCGAGCCAAACTCGTTATTCATTATACCATGCGAAGTATTTGAAACCATTTCAAAAAGTTGTTTCCTCAAGAGTTATCTCCCATATTTGCATAAAATGGCTTTTCTTGCATGAAAGACCTCGTAGCTGAGCTAACTTACATTTACTAAACTTATCATAATTTAGTACAAGACAAGAAGTTCAAGTCACCTAGAGGGAATCAAACTCTCCAACAATATTTCACTGGCTAAGCTCTTCGAATTATACCACTACTATCTAGCCATCGAACTGCTATGCAAGGATACTCCATGTTCTTCCACGGCAAGGTTATCGATTGGAACATCGAAGCTAAGCTCAACTTGAGATTTTGAACCACCTGGTGAGCACCTTCCTCGTTTTACAAGAAAGATGGGGTAGATTGGGGTAGTCTGATACCGCCATGCTATAGATAGCAAGGACTGGGCAATTTTTTCTGACCCACAGTGTAGGATATAACATTGACCCAACGAAGATCAAAGTACAGTATCTGTGTTGTTTACCTCGGAGTAAAATGTCAATTACAATTACTTTTGCCTAAGATTAAAATGTTGTATGCATGTGCAGTACAAAACGTTTAAACACACACACACACACATGCACACACACACACACACATCTATATAAATAAAAATGTAAATGTTTGTTACTAACCGATAATCTCCGGGCGTATTTTTATATACTTAATATCCAAAAATATCACAATAATTAAAAAAGATATTTTTAATAAGTCGTTTTTCCCCGAGAAAAGCCGAACGCAAATAAAGAAAGTAAACATTACTTTCGTTTTCCAAGAATTTTATACGAGAATTTTTTTCTGCTTTTATCACTTTTCTTTTTTTTTTTTTTTTGGTTAACTCAAACGGAGACACTAAACTTTAAACCATATTTCGTTTAAATTTCTTTTTATTCTAACGAATTGTTTACTAAATATTTCTTTTCTTTTTTCAACATTCCTTTTCTTTTTTGTTTAACTTCAAGGAAAGACATCCATTAAAAAGTTTTCTTTCTTAAACCATATTTCGTCGGTTCAGTAGTAACGAATTGTTTACTAAATATTTTCTTTTCTTTTTTTCAATATTTCTTTTTTTTCTTTAACTTCAACGAAAGACATTCCTTAAAAAGTTTTCTTTCGTTTTATTATTATCGATAAGACACTAAACTTTAAACCATATTTCGTTGGTTCAGTAGTAATGGATTGTTTACTAAATATTTTATTTTCTTTTTTCAATATTTCTTCTTTTTTTTTTTTTTTTTTGTTTGACTTCAACAAACGACATTCCTTAAAAAGTTTTCTTTCGTTAACAAACTTTAAACGATATTTCATTGGTTCAGTAGTAAGTAAATTTCTTTTTATTCTGAAAACTTATTCTTAAATTTTTTTTCATTATTGATATACAACTTATTTTGTTGTTTAATAAATATTTTATGGTGTGCCAATTATCATGTTGCGAAATATTAACCAGTCCAATCTTTGTAATGGCACACGTCTTTCGGGTAAAAAATTAATGGACAACATCATAGAAGCAACAATTTTGACAGGGTCTTTCAAAGGTGAAGATGTCCTCGCATCGCAAATTCCTATGATTCCAACAGATATGTCAATTCAATTTAAGAGATTGCAATTCCCAATTCGATTGGCAATTGCAAATTTACTAAGCTTTTTGCTTCGATGTGGCACAAGGCCATATGAAAGGGGTACCCAATGAGACTCGAACTCACTCGTGTAGGTTTGCTAGTGGAGCTTGCAAACCATTACACCACCACAGGCGTCTTTACACTCTAGAATTGTGTGGCTTATATTTACACACTGATTGATTTACACATAGGCAATTATATGTTGCCTGTTCCAGAGTCGGCAATCCAGACAATCTCTTTATCTACACGGAAACTGGAACTACCAAGAAGGTTGTGAATCCACAAATATCGGAAAATTAAACATATTAGAAACATGCATTTCTTTTTTCCCCCCATTTAAACAAACTGAGCCACAGCTACGCGTGGCCGAGTACAGCTAGTATAATGAACCAACCCCACCTATGATTTATAAAAAAAACACTCCAAATAAATATAAGCCACTCCAAATAAATATAAAACTCACTGCGACAACCAACCTCATACAACCCCCGAAGATGACGAGAGAAATGTTCGAAAGCGCTGGGGCTAATGTAGGGTTTTCTCTATCAATTTGACCCAGACATCCGAAGACTAGTAAGAAGACTTGAACGTTTTCACTTGAAGATTTTAAAAAAGAAACAATCCGCCGTATTCAACCAATCCTGTTTATATATATATATATATACATTACGAATGGTATTTTTCGATGGAATTATGTTATAAAAAGTTATGACAACTTCATTAATTAAATCAAATTAACTACATAATTGAAGCAGGTCTTGTTGCATGACAGTCCAAATCAATAAAAAAAAACATGCTGCCTCCAGAATTTCCAATGAAAAATCTCATTTGAAAAAAAAACTCGTCCTTTATTGCTTATATAAAAGAAATGTTTTTAAAATCCGATAATTAACCAATTTAAGTGGAATTTTTTTTAAACCGGCGCTTATAATAGATGCGACTTTCTTTAAACGCATGCAGCAGACTGCTGGAGAAGCAGGGACGAGCTCATAAGTGATGCACTCCTATGGACCCCCACATATGGCCGGGCAAAAGCAGGACGACCAGCTCGAACATACATACAGCAGCTATGTGAGGATATGGGATGTAGCCCTGAAGACCTATGAACGATAGGGAGAAGTGGCGAGTGATGGTCAGGGATATCCATGCTAGCGGCACGATATGATGATGATGATGATGATGATGAAGTAAGTAAAGTTGGCGACCGTAGTCGAGGGCGACCAGAAGGCTCCCTTTTCAATAGCTACTACACCGAGGTGTAGAGGAGGGCGCTACTCCTTTCTCTGGATTGCTCCACTTTACCTTATATTGCTGAGTGTTAATCCCGGAGGTATCAAGTACCATTTTTTTGCGTCTTTGGTATGACGCGACCTGGGATTGAACCCAGGTCTCCCGGATACTCATTTGATATTTATTTGTTAACCACTGAAAGTTTGCTTTCTTACTTTGCTTATATATTTATAAGAGACTAAAATAGACTCGAAGTTTGTTTAGAAGAGTAAACACCCGACAACTCGTTTGTTTTCTCTCTTTTTTTCTTTTTTTTTTCTTTAACGTTTTTTTTAACTACGGAGATTCCGGTTATAAAAAAACGAAAAATAAAAAAGATATTTTCTTCTTATAGAGATTTTTAAGAGGTGCAGTTTACAGTATATGTAAATGTTTACTAAACATTAAATGTTTTCGCTAACATCAAGGAAATTAAGAACAAGTTATTTTGTGACGACGACAATAATAAAAATATACATATAAACTCACACATAAATACATAAATACGTGATTTATTTTCAAACAAAATCCGTCAGTTTCTATTGGAAAAGGATCACATTTGTATAGAAAAAAACGCTTAAAAGCAATTTTTTTCATCATACAACATGTGAAAGCACGTGCGATACCCTGCCCTCATCAGCCGCCAACCAGGGATGATAACACAGTTTCGGAAGCTCGAGGCGGCACTGCCACTCCTGGTGCTACCAAGCAGCTTTTGCCATCGGACAGGGTATTTATTATTATATAATTATATATATATATATATATATATATATATACGCCAGATCAATTAAAGGCAGAGATTACATTGGACGTTGATCTTCATTTTTAGTGTGCAGTTTGTGATTTTTTAAAAATGCGTTTACTTTCGGTCGTTGATGTCATTACGCATTTACAGTAACCGTTTCCTAATGTTACGCAATCACATGGGAATGGTGGCTACGCGTGCATTTCATTCATGCTGAAAACTTCTCGCTCTCAACCAAATCCATCTTGATGCATATTGCGCCGTGGTCTGAAGACGATTTGAGGCAACTTTCAAACTGCGGCCAGTAATTCCTATTTTTGTAAGAAACCAAATGAGTGAGTGTCCTAGAAAATCACGACAACCAACCTCAATATGAATCACATCGCATATCCAACCCTTTTCCACACAGTCGGCACGCAGTCGGCACGTAGTGTCTCGTATCGGTTTTTCTTCTGTTGGTGTGCTTCCTATCGGTTTTCTTTCCAGGGGACAGTCAATTCTATGAGGAGGACAGTCTTCTTTGAATCGAACCACGCTACAATGTCTGGTCGCTTTTCTGTTTGAATAATGTGAACAGGAAATTGTAGAGATGTCTTGAGATCTGCTGAAACTTTCCAGTCACTAACTCCATTCAGTAGCTTCATATTGGGATTTTTTGTTTCCTCACAGGACATTCATCTTCCTTGAGAAACTGAATTATGGGTTCCTTGGATGAAACAGGTTGCTGGTTTGCTGTCTCACAAAAATCAATCTGTGCTGTTTTGGGCTTATTTATTTCCTTTTTTTTTTTTTTTTTTTTTTTGCTGTTATTGTTGATTTGGGGGTGCAATGGTTGGCAAGCAGGTCATAGAGGTAAGTTATGACTAAATAGTTAGTTTTATCTGGAACAGTGTCATGGAAGCTACATTCCTATCCACACTGCTGTGGGCAAACGCTTGCGCGTAGTAATACCTTGGAACACTTCACTTCTAGCTCTGATGGGTGGTAAGTGGCCATACAGCTGCTGCTTTTGGGGGTGCTGCCTCTAAGACTTGTTCAATATTACAGCATTCTTGTGTAGTTACCGTCAAGCGTTTTCTCCATACGTTTAGTTAGCGTCCATGTAGTGCATCCATATAACAGTATCGACACGACCGCTGTTTGGAAAAAATGCGTTTTATTTTATCGGTCAGGTCTGACTTCCATATGACCGATAGCCTATCGATAGCTGTCCATGCCTTTGCAAGTCGCATGTTAGTGTCTGTCTCGGGTGATGAGACACTGCTTCCTTGGAAGGTGAACCTGTCTACTAGTTTCAAAGTACCACCCTTTAGTGTGGAGATGTCACCTCTTTGATTATAGCACTTATATTCCGTCATGTGTGTGTTGACATGGAGGCCTCTGCCTGCAGAAGCTCGTTCCAGACTATGTAGCAGGGTTTTGGCTTTGGCGATTGTATTTGCCAGAAACGCTACGTTATGGACGTAGTCTGCGTCCATAATTGTTTGTGCGGGGTACCTTCTGCTTCTTTCCTTTATCAGTTCGAAATCGTTGTCTTTCATTTTATCAATAGACGTTCTAAGCACGTAGTCTATGCAGATGATAAAGAGGTATAGGGCTAACATGTCTCCTTGCAGGACACCTGCTACAATGTCGAAGTAGTTTGTGTCTTCATCTGGGGAGCGGACTTTTACTTTCGTGTTTCTATATAGCAGCATTATGACTGCGACAGGGGTTTTTTTTTGGGGGGGGGTAGGCCATAGGCGAGTAGTATTTGCTTTATCTTTCCTCTGTGTATGGAGTCAAACACCTTGGTGAACTCGACAAATAATATTGTTGCCTCTTGGTTTTTTGCACGTACACCTTCAAGAATTTGAGGGATAGTCAAAATTTGTGACGTTGTAGATCTACTTCTCCGAAAGCCATTTTGGTTTTTCCTAAGTATGTTCCCAATTTTGCGTTCTATGCGGTTGTGTAGTAGAACATTTTATATCTTTGCCGCTATGGATGTAAGGGTTATACCTCGGTAGTTCTTGGCTAATCCGAGGTTGCCCTTCTTAGAGAAAGGGAGGGTGCATCCCTTTAGGGAATACGACATACTCACACTTAAAGAGATATGTTATGGAGATAAAACCTACGAAACATCTCACACACGTATAAACAACTTAGGTCCATGCTAAACATTACTAACGAAACTACCAACCCTTCTGTAAAAGACATGGGCCAACCAACATGTCACTAGAAAGCAAAAAATGCCTTAATAGTGGCCGAAATCATGCAGTCTGCAATAAGGTCTGTCCAGCATTTGGATCAACATGCAATACAACGGTAGACATCAATTTTAAGTGACATAAAATGTCCCTTAAATTGATGTATACCGTCCCTAAAAGGATCGGTTGCACCTCTTTTCCTAACTTCCGATGTTGCTGTATCAATACTGCTGTATGGATGCACCACATAGACATTTAAAAAACGCATAGAGAAAATGCTATAAGGTAACTACAGAAGAATGCAACGAGCTATTTTGAACACATCTTAGGAGCAACACCCCACGAAACAACAGCTGTACGACCACTTGACTCTCATTTCAAAAACCATCAAATTAAGACGAAAGACGAACAAAAAATCCGATACACTGCTTGATAAGTAAAGAAGAACTCATAAGTAACGTTCTTCTAAGGACCCCAACACACAGATATGCCAGTGTCGATGACCAACAAGAACTTATTTACATCAGGTCTGTGTGGATATATGGTGCAGTTTGGAAGACCTACCAGGAGCGATCGATGATTGGAACGGATGGAGAAAGAGAGAGAGGGGGGATCCGTGCTGTCAGTGCAACTTGATGATGATGATGATGATGATGAAGGCTAATAGAATTTTATTGCTACAATTACTGGCAATACGTGTGTTTATTTCAGTCTCTTCATCTTGTCTAACCAAACCCAATCCACAAAACACGACACCAACCACTGAGCAATGATTCGCCTGTCAAGCAGAGCAACGCAAAGACTTAGGTTAAAATCACGAAGCCAGGGTTATATCAAACAAAACCCACTGCACCAACCTCTATACAAGAGGGACTCATACTAAAAGAGGCCACAAATCCAGACTGATTCAGTGAATAAGAATCAAAGACTAGAATAACAGATCGATGTTTTAACTTTAATAGTATCATCCATGTCTCAACAGAGGGACGAAGCCTTTACATGCCTAAACATAAGTTTACCGAACGAGACTTGAATCCATAGACCACGCCGAAATATAGACATGGGTTCCCAAGAACTACCAGTCTCTAGATTCTTTAAAATGTTACCAAGAATATTAGTTCCCGACAGTTTTCTGAACAGGAAAGCAAAAATGAAGTAAAATAAACTGGTGACATTCACTGGAGCCCCAATAAAATATTTCAAATACAACCGCTCAGACAGCCATAACGGAACATTCAACATAGTGAATGTACAATGACCAACAGTTCTCGGACGACCCTCGCTAGAACAACTTAAATTAATCACATTACACTATACAATAAAGAAAAAATACAATCCTCCAAATCGTATAACAAACTCGTGTAAGAAGTAAAGTCACTAAAACGGAAATACTCATACAGATATGTCTAGATCGCTTTAATATTTGGCTCAATGCCAAGAGATGTGAAACTGTCAACGAGAACATACAAACGCATAGAAAACTCCAATCGCATTGAAAGACGCCATAAAACAGGAGTTTAATTGCATAAAAAATCAACATAATCAGAACCAACAGATTAGGTTTCAAGCCTAGCCTACTCACACAAAAGGTTGGGAGTCTAAGAATGTCTAGACCCACGACACTTGAACAAAAACCACATCTCAAAATCACTATAAAGGAAGAACTATCGAATTACTTTGTAGTAAAGTGCTAAATCCTGTTATATGTTAATATATCCCCAGAGAGACAACATTCCAGTCACCCTATGGAAGATACTGATTCCAGAGATTACCATTTGGATTAAGTGTATTCCAAGACATTTCCAAATGGAAATAGACCAAACTCTTGAGCAAGTTGATGATATAGTTGGGAAAGATGAAGACATCGCTGTCTATGCCATATCAGTAGAAAAGAATGACAAAATTTTGCATTAACTCATTCAAGTCGCTTGAAAGAATGGTTTTGTGTTCAACTAAACAAAGTTAACAATCAGGTCTAAAAGTTAATCTTTTTGGGCATGATATGCAGTAAAAATAGCCTGAGTCCAAACCCAGAGAAGATCAATGACCAAAGGAACATGCCACCTTCCACATGCGAGAAAGAATTACAAGAATTCCTCAGTTCCTTTGCCTACTTGCCTACTAGTCATTTATTTCAAAACTTGTGGAAAAGAAATACATTCTGGAAAGCCTATAAAAGAAAGAAGCAATGTTTCTGTTAGAAGAACACCACAGCCAATGCGTTGAAATTCTTAAGAGATTAGCCAAAACTCAAGTCTTACTTATTTCGACACGGGCGAAATACCGACTCAACAAACAGATGCAAGGATAAAATGACTTAGAGCTGTACCGATGCATAACGACAAACCGACTGTTAAAGCATTAAAATCATTGTCAGACTCAGAGGAGCTGAAGGCTCGTTTAGAAAAAGAACTTCAAGCAATTGTTTCGGAGTCCAAAGGATCTATACATACTTCTATGGCCGTCAATTGAGAGCACTTACAGATCACAAGCCACTGGTTGTGATACTTCAAAAACTACTGACTTGCGAAACCCTTAAATGACAACATGATACTCAAACTCCAAGGATACAGGTTATACAGAGAGTACAGACCAGAGAAAGAAATGACTCAAGTAGATACACTAAGTCATCTTCCCAGTAATAAAAACAAGGACACAATTGACTTAGATGTTAGAATCGAGCTAGTAAGATTCAACGACAAATGCTTGAATTACACGAGAAATGAAACAAGATTCAGTTATCAATCATTTTCATGAGATAATAATAACAGGATGGCTAGGGCTACCATCTCCAAACACTTTTATTAGTCATACAGAGATGAACTCTGTCAACGACGGCATCCTTGTAAAAGGACCAAGAAATTTGGTTACGGAAAATTAACAGAAAATCATACTGGACCAGCTTTATTACAGCCATCAAAACATTGAGAAAAGACATCTTCGAACCAAAAATACAAAATATACAATATAAAAGGAAATCAACGCAAATATTAAAAAGATGATCAAGAAGTGTTTAATATGCTAGAAAAATATTCCTGTACGACCAAATGTAATCCTAAAGCCACCTGATGTGTTTCAATTCAATGACTAGCTTTGGGAAATGTGGAGTACCCCTTCATTGCCATTGCTCCCAGGTCTACTCTGGCCCGGAGTGGTAGCACCTGAAAGGGACCTATCTATTGACCAAATAGAACTGTCTGACATTTAAACTGTGTGCAGACAAACGACTTATGCTAAATTGAATTGTTTGAAATAGAACTGTTCGATTATTTAACTGTGTGTAAGCAAATGTTTTATGTTTAATTGAATTGTTAGTGATACATAACAATACCTGGAACGATTTAACTGTGTGATAATGAATGAGTAATATTGAATAGAGTTATTTATGTTGCTTAGCAGCACTTGAAACTATTTAACTGTGCGCCTAGATTTAATTGTTACATAGCAATGATTGAAACCATTAAACTGTGTGTAAGCTAATAAAACTCTGTTAGCAATATTTGAAACCATTTGAGTGAGTACAAACGAATGATTATTACTATAATAGAATTACTCGTGTGAGAATATTTTAAACCTTTTAACTGCGTTCAAACAATAGTAATGTTCGTGTGTGAATAGATTAGCTCTGACTCATGTACAAATAAGATTACCCACAAACTATTGACTTACAAATCATATGTATTACCATTTAACTGTATACAAACAAATGAGCTTTAGCTCGTTTAAAATGTTATCTACAAACTATGCGTTTATACATAATATATAATATGTATGAAGACGATTTGGTATCAAGTAACCAGTAATGGTTGATATGCCATAAAACTCAAACAAACCCAATCATATACATCTAATATATATATGTATAAGGAGGATTTGGTATTAAATAATCTACAATGGCTGACATGACATAAAACCCAACCAAACCAAATAATATATATCTTATATATATATTCACCAACCCCTCCGCTCGAGCAGGATATGACACAAGGTCAATTTTTAAGCGGAGTTTAATAAGTTTGAATTCAGAGTTTTCCTTCTCCTAGACTAGTTGCCTTACCAAGGCTGAAGAAATCAGTCTGCCCAACTATTTACCCATAGCTGGAGGGAGAATAATTGGATTCATACCTTTCCCAAGGGTATTAGTGCTATGTGAAATGCAATCAGTCTCGTCCAGGATTTGAACTCGTGTCGCCGTGTTCATTTCCTACAACGATAACCATTTCACCATGGGCACCTAATATATATGTATAAAGAGGATTTGGTATTAAATAACCTACAATGGTTGATATGCCATAACCCAACCCAACCAAACTTAATAAATGCTGATTACTACTACAAATTTCGAATCATAGTAAAAATGACAGGCCTGAGTACAAGCAATATGGTCATCTCAGTAATGAAAAAAGTGAAAAAAAAATAACATTGAAATACTTATGATAACCAGATACAAAAATGACCCTTGAACAAGGAGATGTAATTGTATCATTGAAACTATATCTTCACTGACACGAATGTGTGCACACACTTCAACGTAGTAATATCTTGGAACACTTAACTTCGAGTTCTAGCGTAAGATTCAATACAACAGATGACTCACTTGCCCACTAGAATACGCCGACTGTACTTCTGCAGAGGGGTAAGACCCCCGACAACGTGTGTCCTGGATATGACACAGAACAATCTGATGGTGAGGTTCCAGTGATGCTGGAGCTTTGGGGAATGCGGAGTACCCCTTCATTGCCATTGCTCCCAGGTCCACTCTGGCCCGGAAGGGTAACACCTAATAGAGCCCCATCTATGGGTTAAATAGAACTAACAGCATACTTATACTAAACTGAAGTGTTTGACTAAACTTAATAGCTTGAGATAGAAATATTTTTGACAATTAAACCGTATTACATTTAAACTCTGGGTTCAATCCCAGGTCGCGTCATACAAAATGGCACTTGAATGCGTCCTTGCTTAACACTCAACAATAAAAGGTACGTATCAAGAGTAAAGTGGAGCAATCCAGGGAAAGGAGTAGCGCCCTCCCCTACACCTCGGTGTAGTAGCTATTGAAAAGGGAGCCTTCTGGTCGCCCTTGACTACGGTTGCCAACTTTACTTTTTTGCATTTAAACTGCGTGCTTATGCTAAACTGAATTATTTGAAATGGAACTATTTTGACATTGTAACTCTACTTACACTAAACTGATATTTTTAATATAGAACTGTTTTGACATTTAACTCTGTGCAAACAAAACCTATACTTATACTAAACTGGATTATCTGAATTATTATTATTGACTAAACAGAATAGCTTGAAAAAGAAATGCTTTTCACAATTAAACTGTACTTAGAATAAAACTGCGTACTTATGCTAAACTGAATTGTTTGAAATAGAACTATTTTCATAAAAATTGATTTGGTGTTAAATAACCTACAAGGGTTGATATGCCATAAAACCCTAACAACCAAACCAAACCAGATGTCTCACCATCGGTAAAGTGATGTTAATCAATGCAATAACGAAAATTACTGCTTTCTACTAAATTAATGCTAAACAACTACAATCAAACCCTACATTATTCGAATTAGTTTTTCCATAATTTCGGCTGTAAGGATACAAGAAATACTTATCTCCCTTAAATAATTCACATATCCGTTGCGGGCCTCAAAGAGTGTTACGTGTAAGTTTAGAAGCTCCTTCTCGACCTCTTTTGCGTCCGTTCTTTGAACAGTTGAGACGTTGTCCCTGACCATGCCAGGAAACGTTAATGTCACATATATTTATCTGTCGGGACACATCCGTGTATTTTTTCTTGTGGGTATATTTTGGGGATTTAAAAATGTTGTATTTATTTCGTGGCGTACGTGATCGGTGTCGATTAATTGTTGGGTTTTATTGGGATGATTATGAGTTTCGTATCTGACTCGTTTTTCTTCTTCTTCAATGGGGCTTTAGAAGATTTTGGTCGTTATGGGTCATTCGTTTGGTTTGGGTTTTTGATATCTGACTCCGTTAGTTTCTTCTTACCCCATCTTAATTCGCTGGCGTCTTATCTGTGAAAGCTGAAAAGAAATTACTAAAGAAAAGAAGAAAGGAGGCCAAGATACCTTTTATATTTTGACTTTATTTCTGGGTTCAACAACCATTCTGTGGGTGATGAAATCATTCCTGAATCCAAAGAAAATGGTTGCGTCTCCTAAACAAGGAGTTATAATGCATTAGTCGTCTCTGGGGGTTAATAAGTCCAAATTCAGAGTGATCATGTTCAGTGGTGTTTTCATTTTGTTTGCTTTGGTGTGCCGACTCACTAGCAGCAGAGATAACCCGTATACGAAGCCCAGAGGACTTGGCACAACAGGCATGCAAATTTGCTCATAGCCGCGTTAAAGAAAGTCCTTTCAATCTGAAGTAAAAGCAAATCTCTCCCTTTCGCAGGGACAGTTCTTTTTTCCGCACATGCGTCGCCCCACTTCCTATCAGAGGGTTTTGGGAATTTCTAAATTTTTTAAAATTTATTTTCATTTCATTTATTTTATTCACTCTCACACTGATCCCATTTACTTGTTGCCTTTTCTTTTTTTGTCTGCAAGAGAATTAAGAACGGAAGGAAAGAAACAAGAATACTTTTATACTCAAACTTTATTTGGGGGTTCACAATTATTCTATTGTGATGATATTTCCCTAAATCGGTTTAAATATTCTTGTCTCCCAGACAAACCGCTGAAACATATCATAGTCATTTTTGGTGACCTGTAAGTTTGAAGGTTTGTCGTGTGTCAAGTAGGTTTGTCCAGCAGAGGCTTCTACAGACGGGAGAACAGGCTTGCCACCAAGTCGTGACTCGACACGTGCTCTTCTCCGCCAGCAGCAGAGAACAGGTTCTTCCTGTTGAAGTGGTCACAGCTTACTGGAAAAGAATTTACCCTTGGTGACAGGAAGCCAATATATTTCGCTTCCTGTCCGAGGCCTCTTGGGAAACTGCTTCTTTTCAATTTATTTATCATCTTTTTTAAATCCCTAAAATTATCCCTATTTACCAACCCCTCCGCACACAAGGTCAATTTTAAGCGGAGTTTAACGTTTGATTCCAGAGTTTTTCCTTCTCCTAGACTAGTTGCCTCACCAAGGCTGAAGAAATCAGTCTGCCCTACTATTTACCCATAGCTGGAGGGAGAATAATTGGATTCATACCTTTCCCAAGGTATGACATGCGGGACACTGCTGGAGAAGTAAATGTGAAATGCAATCAGTCTCGTCCAGGATTTGAACCCGGCACCTCCCCATGTATCAAATGTTAAATCCCCATATATCAAATGTTAAATCCTCACATATTCTTGAAATAGACTGGGTTGTACCAGAAAATATAGACTTGGTTACAATCCTGAAAACACAACAAACTAATCAACTGAAAGCAAATTATTGCTGAACAGAAATACCATTATGCTTGCGTTAGTAGAAATAGTAGTCAGAAATAATCTTAAAAAACTATCATCACTAAATAAACTAATGTCATATAGAAATAGTGGAAAATATTTACTCATATGTGAGTAAATGAGTTGTTTGGTTTTAGTATAGTATCATTACATTATGTGTTTACAAACCGTACATATACTGTGTAAACAGGCTTTGGCATTAAATCGGACTACAGAGGTTGATATGCCAATAAATCCAACCAACCAACCAACCAACACATATCAAATGATAATTTTTTGTACGTGTCTCTGCGTTTGTCTTGTCTTTCTTTTTGTTGTGTTCACTCTTAGTATTTCATGGTTATATTAATGCTAATACTGGTCTTTGCTGAGGTGGGACTCGACTTAATATCTTCCTTGGCATCAAGTACACTAATTCGGCCGCCAAATCTCATCATCATCATGTCACGCTGCTAGCACGGATTTCCCTGACCCTCTCTCACCACCCGTCCCTATGGTCCATCGCTTCAGGTAGGTCCTCCAAGCTAAATCCTCTAATAGCAAAGAGCTGATGTAGATATGTTCAAGCGGATTATCAAACACTTGCTCGTCCGTGTGAAGCGGTCCACTGGAGTACATCTTTATAAGTGCGCCCTTACTTCTCCAGCAGTGTCCCGCAAGTCAGGTTCGTCTAATTTGGATAGTTTTCAAGATGGGTGGTAGGTGGCCGTACAGATGCTGTTTTGTGGAGTGTTGCCTCCAGGACTTGTTCAATATTGCTCGCAGCATTCTTGTATAATTGCTGTCAGGCTTTTTCTCCATACGCTTGGTTAGCGTCCGCGTGGTGCATCCATATAGCAGTATCGACACGACCACTGCTTGGAAAAAAAACTGCGATTTATTCTATTGGTCAGGTCTGACTTCCATATGCCTAATAGCCTATAGACAGCTGTCCAAGCCTTTGCTAGTCGTGTGTTGCTTATTTTGAGTGCTTCGAATGTAATAGTTAACAAGCTAATCAAACAAATCATTGCTGATGGTTTCGAGTTTTACAAATTTCTCCACCATACTGACCTTGTACCAAACTAAGCTCTGCAAAGACGATGACTACAACTATACTATCAACAATTTTCCTTTGAAGTAATGACACAGACTTAAAAGCGAGTAAATTTCTTTTGACTGACTGTGATGATCTGATTGGCCCTTGTAGAAATGACGTCATTCTTAACCACAATTTATAAAATTCTTCCCGGAGGCATGTTCAGATTCATTTCAGAAGTGAATACTATATATCTTTCCTAAAATGTCAGTGTATATTATACAAAGTGAGCAGCTTAACCGATTTTTTTAGGAGTTGAACAGTCACCTAAAGAAACATCCAACACTGTCAATATGAAAATAAAATTTTAAAAAGCGTTTCTCTTTCTTTTTAAACAAATGCTGCCATACAGGACGGTGGGTAATCTTCTTCTACTGCTGAATCGTACAAATAATAGGTTACAGTACCGGATGACCTCAAACAGAAGCACAGCTAGATTAAATTATAGCCAGCAGAGAGTGACAAGTGGGTCAAGTCTAGAAGGATCACTTTTCAGTATAAATAAGCATAATTACTGTTTTTCTGCTTTCTTTTTTTTTTATTTTGTCTTGTTTTGTTTTATTTGGTTGGTTTTGTATTTTACGATTTTTATAGTGCAGATATTTTGTCACTAGACTGACGGACAACAAAAAGGGGCTTCTTTAAGAAAATTTATTTTTTTCTTCTTTTCTTTAAACGTTTACAGGATACAGATGTATTGTTTGTTTTTAGTTTTTGCCTTTTGTTTTTTGTTTTTTCTTGTGTTTTTTTGTCTGTTTCTTTTGTTCTTGTTATTTGCTTTTGTTATTTTGTTATTCGCTTTTTTTTTTTCAGCATTCTTTGCAGAACTCTTCTTCAATTGAAGATGCACTTTTACGTACGCGTAAGCACACATACAAACACAGAGACACAGACACACACAGACACAGACACACACACACACATATATATATATATATATATATATATATATATATATATATATATATAACGGAGGTGCCCGTGGTGAAATATTTATCGTCAAAGGAAATGGACATGGCGACACGAGTTCAAATCTTGGACGAGGCTGATTGTATTTCACATGGGAAACGTATGAATCCAATTGTTCTCCCTCCGGCTATGTAAATAATAGGGCAGACTTGGTTCTTTAACCTCTGTTAGACAACCAGTCTAGGAGAAGGAAAACTCTGAACTCAAATCAGTTAAACTCTGCTTAAAATTGACCTTGTGTCACATTCTGCCCGTGCGGAGAGTTTGGTAAATACTTATAGCGGTATGGTCGTAGGAAATGGAATCGGCGATCTGAGTTCAAATCCTGAACAAGGTTACTGACGTCCCCACTTCAGCTAATGCCCTTCAGAAAAGCATTAAAGCATCTGTTCTCTTAGTTATTAGCAAATAAGAGGGAAAACTAGGATCTGTGGGCATTGTTAGGCAATCGGTCAAGAAAGAAAACACCGAAAGTAAACCAGCTGTATTCCGCTTAAAAACAGACCTTTTGTCCCATCCTGCCTATAGCACCAGGATAGGTATATATATATATATATATATATATATATATATATATATATACCCACTTTAACCAATATAATATCTTACATAAAATATTTAATAGGAAAACTTTAAAAATTAGTTACTCTTGCACGAGAAATTTCTTCAAAATAATCAACAATCATAATTATGAAATGATTAGGAAATATTATGATAAAAGGAATAATAATAATAATAATAATAATAATAATAATAATAATAATAATAATAATAATGGCGGACGGGTAGAGTCTATCCAAACGACAGCATTGCTAAGAACGGCCAGAATCCTGAGACAAATCCTGGAGACTTGAGGAGACTTGCTGTCACTCAAACTCTAGTGAAAAACCATCAGCTAACACTGATGTGAAAAACTCTAAAGGAGTAAATAATAACACAAGTTAAGAAAACGATTACAATTGTAAAATTAATTGTCCGATGAAAGTTTTATGTAATTTTAAAAATGTAGTATACCAGGGGATTATTTTCCCAAAAGAAAACATCAAAGATTTTTTTTAAATCTTATATTGGAATTTCATCGACGAGATGGAAATTAAGGTTTAATAACTACATTTATTCGTTGTCTCATGAAAGCTTAAAAAATCAAACAGCCTTATCCAAACATTTTTGGAAATTGAAAAATAAGGGTTTAACCCCAGAAGTTCAATGGAGCACATTAAAAAGGTCTAATACTCCGAGCTTCTTTGGTGGTAGATGTGATTTGTGTCTAGAAGAAAAGATACAAACAATGTTGTATCCTGATCCCGGTAACCTATTAAATCAGAGATGTGATGTAATAGCTAGATGAAAGCATAGAAATGAATTTAGATTATAGTAGAAAATTTTGATAGATAGTCAAAGCTAATATTCAACAAAAATTTATTAAATTTGTATAAATATTTTAAAATGGTTAAAGAAGTCTTACCATTAACGGCAGGGGTTTTGGTACCTTTCAAAGAAAAAAAATGATGACATACTAGAATTAAAATTGATAATTTTGTTAGAAATGGTTAAAATGCGGATATGTATTACTGTAATTGCTAAAGTGTTAATTTTATTGGTTTTGTAATTGTCTTAATCTGAAACGAGAAGGGACCGGAACTAGCCTTACACGGGTAAGGCTAGTTACATAGCTACATAGCTGAAATGGATTTCGTGTCTCCCTCTCTTTCATTCCTTTGACTATCCCTCCTATCTGGTGGTAATCTATTTTATTTTCCTATTGGATCTGATGAAGTCCTGTTAAAAAATATTTTAGAGTCTTTGATTCATATCAATGCTCCGATCAGGACGGAAATAAATTTATTATCCTAATATATTACGTTCTTCAAATTAAATATACGTCCCATTGGTCAGTCTTCTTTAAATTTACAATTACAATTATTATTATTATTATTATTGTTTACTCATTCTAGTTTTTCACATCAGCGTTAGCTGATAGCCTTTCACTGGAGTTTGAGTGAAAGCAAGTCTCCTCAAGTCTCCAAGACTCTTTTCAGTATTCTGGCGGTTCTCAACAATGCTGAAGTCTGGATGGTCTCCACCCGTCCTCCAACCTCCAAGTCCTCCAGTCCCTTTAATTTTATTTATTCTCCATCCCACCACCGGACAAGTACAGCACAAGGACTTTTTTAAAGTGGGTCCAGACGCAGGGCCGCAGTCTACACGCGTCCGGCAAAATCCAAAAATACCTTCGGCCCCGTCGGCATCCCCTAAAGGGGGCGCTCCAGAGGCCAGGAAACAAACAGCAAACAATTAGTAATAGAAGTAATAATAATAATAATAATAATATATTAGGTACAGTCCCTTTAATAATCCTTTAGTTACTGTGCCGAATGCATTATGACTACTACTACTTCTACTACTACAATTATTATTATTATTATTATTATTATTATTATTATTATTATTATTATTTTCAGGTTGGTCAGAATACTTTTCAATTACATCTGTATTATGTGTTTGGATTATTCTTTTTAAATTATTCGTGCAGGAATAACTTATTTTTAAGGTTTTCCTATTAAATATTCTATGTAACATATACTGATTAAAGTGTTTATCTATAAATTTAAAAAATATTTTCCTATGTTTATATTAGCAAGCTTGCAAAAAGGCGCGGTTGAACCATATCATTTTCTTTTTTCTATTTGTATGACATTTTTCTTTAATATAACAATTATCAGTAGTTCCTTTATTTTTATACTAATTATCATTATTGACTCATTGAGAGTTTTTCACATCAGTTTTAGCAGATGGGTTTTTACTTGAGTTTGAGTGACAGCAAGTCTCCTCAAGTTTCCAGGATTCTTTTCAGTATTCTAGCCGTTCTCAATAATGCTGTAGTTTGGATGGTCTCCATTTGTCTCCAACTTCCAAGTCTTCCAGTCCCTTTAATAATCCCTTAGTTACTGTACCGAAAGCACCAATCACAATTGGTATAATAGTCACCTTCATGTTCCCTAGTTTTTTCAATTCCCGGGCAAGGTCGCGGTACTTATCCTTCTTTTCACATTCTTTCAGTTTTATTCTGTGGTCAGCCGGAACAGCAAAGTCCACAATTTAGCAAAGTCTCTTTTTTTTTCTTTTTTTTTGGGGTGGGGGTGATCATTATAAGATCTGGTCTTCTGGCCGGGATTAGATGATCCGTTTGTATGTCAAAGTCCCATAGGAGTTTATGGGCGTCATTCTTTAGGACAGATGCTGGGTTGTGCATATACCATTTATTTGTATGGTCAAACTTAAATTTCTTGCACATTTCACAGTGAATCACCGTGCCGACTCAGTCGTATCTAGTCTTATACTCCTTCTATGCTAATTTGGTACATTCGCTTATGTGATTGATAGTTTCATCTCTGTCACCACATAACCTATATTTGCTATTTTGTTGCGTCTTATCTATTCTCGCTTTGATATGATTGGTTCTTATGGTGTTGTTTTGTGCTGCTATTAGGAGAAATTGTTTCTCTATAACTTATTTATTATTATTATTATTATTATTATGTTTAATCTTTTTTGGCTCTAGATAAGTAAACTCTTCTTTAAAATCACTATTCTTGAGGGCTTCAATAAACATTCATGGAAAATCTTCTTATTTCATTATAATCTCCTTATTCTCGTATTAACTGCTTTCGGGACTTGTTTAATGATAGAACTGGGGTGATTAGAATTTACATTAATATAGGAGGGATATTGGTTTGTCTTAAGGAATAGCCTATAAGAGTTGTCAGAGGGGTGAAATGTAACGCCAAGAAAATTAGCTATTTTAATTTTAGAAGAAATTTCAATTTTGAATCCAAAGAATTTAAAAGCTCTTATAATCTTTTTCTGTAGACAAGAACACTTAGGACCATCATTATTGGAGGTGTATAAAATACCGTCATCATAGTATAATCCAATTTGTTTCGGGTCAACGATCTTATTAAGGGTATTTAATATATATAAACCCACAAGATCTGCTATTTGAGCAGAATCGAATCCACCCATAGGAACATGGGTGCCCGTGGTGTAATGGTTATCGTCGTAGGAAATGGACACGGCGACACGATTTCAAATCCTGGACGAGACTGATTGCATTTCACATAGCACTAATACCCTTGGGAAAGGTATGAGTCCAATTATTCTCCCTCCAGCTATGGGTAAAATAATAGGACAGACTAGGTTCTTCAGCCTTGGTGAGGCAACTAGTCTAGTAGAAGGAAAACTCTGAATTGAAACCTGTTAAACTCCGCTTAAAAATTGACCTTGTGTCATATCCTGCCCGAGCGGAGGGGTTGGGTAAATAGGATCCACTCATAGGAACATCAAAATTATCTAAGCCAGTTTTTATCCATATAGAATCATTATTCTTCAGTACAGTCTTTCTACATGCTAAGATTATTTGGTATTGTTCATCAGTTATTTCCACATAGTTTTTCGCATAGTTAATACTATCATTTAAAACTTTTTTCGATATAGAAGGATAAAAATCAATTATGTCAAATTGAATAGAAGTGACCTTACTCTTATTTTTAATATTTCTAAACCATTCTATTGTATTAGTTGAATTTGTAGTGACCCACCTAAAAACGTTAACAAACCGGATCACTCAAACCTTAAACATTACATCCGGTTACGACCGGGTGTAAAACATAAAACCCTGACCTGCCGCTACAACTAAAAGAAAAAAGGGAATAAACGACATTTACATCATTAATAGGGCTCCTTTGTCAAAAGTAACTCTATCAAAATAAAGTGGATTATCTTCCGAAGCCTATCCCAAGCTAAAGAAGAATTGTACTTCCACTCCTATTTTTTAAAAGATGAACTTTACGCTTAGGCTGACCTGTTACACTGTCACTGCTCCAACTGGATATCAGTAAGCCTTTTTCGACGGTCAGCGGCCCGCCGGAGTCCGTTCTGGACTTTGGTTCAGAGCAAGGCTCCGAAAAGGAATAATGGCAGACTTGAGGGCGTAAGGCTCCTAATTTCGGCTGGGCTACCTCCGGATGGATGAGCTGCAACATTGACGCCTTTGTAACCTATGTATAGCACTAGTACTTGCTGTCAATGAGCAAAATAGACCAGCAGGGCTAAAGCCTCGGCTCGTTCCCGACCTTCCCCCCCCCTTATCCCTACTTTAATCGGCCTTCGGGCTTTTTACCTTGTATCAAGCCTTGTCTAGTGCGAGACATTGGCAAATATCGACCCGCTTTTTACAGCGAAGCTCTTAAGGCTGAATCCTACATCTCGTGGTCGCATTCGCCTTACTTCCAAGGCTGAGCCCCACATCTCGTGGTCACACCCACCTTAATTCCCAGGCTGAATCCCACATCTCGTGGTCGCAATCGACTTCCATCACTTAGATATGCGAAAAGGTCCTTTTAAGGATCATTAGAGGTCCCTTCTGCGGGTTGGAGTATCTTTGACAGTCCTTACGGACTCGTCGAAGCAGACGGCCAAGCGGCATACACAAAAAGGACTCTAAGACTATCCGGTCTTAACCATTCGGTCGGTTCCGTTCGTCCACTTAGCTACGCAACGCTAAAGCACGGGTTAGCTTTAGCTGTTAGTTCCCTTGTCCGTTTACACTGCTGTGCGGCGCTAAAGCACAGGTTAGCTTTAGCTGTCGATTCCTTCATCCGTTCGAGTGCCTTATCACAGCAAAGGCACGGCCATTTTGGTACTATCAACTTCGACCAACATCAGCTACCCGCACCGAACGTCTAGCTGCACCTCTACGACTCGACCAACATCAGCTACTCGCATCGAACGTCTAGCTGCACCTCTACGACTCGACCAACATCAGCTACCCGCACCGAACATCTAGCTGCACCTCTACGACTCGACCAACATCAGCTACCCGCACCGAACATCTAGCTGCACCTCTACGACTCGACCAACATCAGCTACTCGCATCGAACGTCTAGCTGCTCCTCTTCGACTCGAGCAGCATCAGCTATTAGCATCGAACGTCTAGCAGCACTTATCTACGACTTCGACCATACCAGCTACCGACACCAACCATATAGCTGAAGACACAATTCAACAATCTCGAACTTTACATACGCCCTTGTAAATACGACTAATAAATTGTCATCTTTGTTATATTGTTACCTCGCCTTTGTTTCCTTCATTGTCTTTTGGCTGTCATTACTCGCACGCTTAACCTTATATTTGCAGGCTTCGACGCACTTATCGGCTCCGCAACAAATTCTTCCAAAGATTGTTATGGGTAGTTTTTATATATTAAGAACAATATTTTGAATAATATTTTTTAAAATTATCCCTAACTCATTTTTAGAGTGATTAATTAACCAATATTGTAATTTATTTTCAAAATTTGGTTTATGGTTTTTAAATAGGATGTAAACATCTTTCATGTTAAATCTCCCCAATCTATCTTCAATATGTAATTTATTAGGAAATTTAAGAGTATCACCATTTATTTGAGAAATGGTATCATTATAGTCATTTGTGTAAGTATCAGTAATTTTACTCTTCAGAATTTTATGGTAATTAGAAGGGTTATTTTATAAATGTTTCTAGATTTATAAGCTCTCACCCATATATATTTCGATTTTTTTAATTCCTTGGTTTGGTTTGGTTTGGTTAATGGTATATCAACCTTTTTTAGGTTATTTAATGTCAAAGCCATTCTCCTTGAAGAACCGTAGTGGTACTATTGAAACTATAGCTGGGGGGATAGGAGGGTTCATACCTTTCCCAAGGGTATTTGCCCGAAAGTGAACTTAATAGTGCGATTGGAGTACGAACTCGCTTACTACGATTCCGTAGTTCATCGCTTTAACCATTACACCACGAGGACAGCCCCTTTTTAATTCCTTTATGTCATTGTTTAATCTATTTTGAAAATGGTTATGATCTTTTCTAAATCTAATTTTCTTAATGAACTTAAATAAATCAGCCTTACATGGGTCAAGAAATTTGTTGTTTGGAGGTGTCTTTGGGATTTCAGGTCATACACTTCTTTTTTAGTGCAATTTGGAACATCTGAAGAGTAAGATAAAAAATAAATCTCGCACCGTATCCTTTTTTTTTTTTTTTTAATCTTCTATTTTTTTCTGTGAGCGATAACTGGAAATCATGATAAGTTAGATGGGGGATGTTCTTCAATGAATATTCTGGAGTAAATATCTCCATTTCTCTGAGGTGCTAGAGGTATTCGATTGTTAGTTTCTTTTGTAGAATTTTCCAGTAGAGATCAGCTTAATAGGATCAATAATAAGACCGTTTAGCGTGAAATATTGTGTGTGTGTGTTTTTTGTTGTTTTTTTTTAGCGAGGAAAAGTTGTAACGTGCGTGTGTGTGTTTGGTAACTTCCTCGCTAAGTTTTAAAAGTAAATAAATGAGAAGGTGGAGGAGTAAGAAGAAGATGAAGACGCCGTTAGCTTTTACATGAAGATTTTTAATATGGCAGCATGGAATATAGAGTTTGCGTTTGTGCTGCAAGCCTCGTGGGAAAGGAAAGAAGTAAAGAGACGAAATGATGTTATGAGAAAGCTGAGATAGCAGCGTGTGTTGTTGGACGTGTGAGGGAAGTATGTTCGCAGTATGTAGCAAAAGTCATGTTTGCAGTTAGAGGAAATAAACTTTGGAGTCACCGTGAGTTTGTGTTTCTGGTTGTTTGGGGACGAAGCGTGAATGTCTCCAAAAAATGTTGCCCAGAGGTGAAGTAGGAGTTAGGTACCTAAGCGGAATTAGACATCGCCATCGACATAGCCAATTTTGGGGGTGACGTAAAGTTGTTCCTGTGTGTGGCGTATTGAATTTATCTAATTCATATTCAACTGGGATCCCTTGGTCGAAGAGAAAGGAATCCATAAATTAGATAGGTTCCCTCATGTGTCCATGCTGCTGCTGCTGCTATTTAAGAGCAGGCAGATGGGACGTCTGTACAGAACCAAGTCGTTCTGCGAAAAAGGGCTATGTTTGGCGGCTTCCCCAATTTCTGCTACCCGGAAAGGAGTCCTGGGTGAATAGGATAGTTCATCCTGATTGGGTGAAATTATGCGTCGAATTAAATTACGCACCAAACCAAAATACGGAAATTCCTTCTCCTACAACCGTATTTAATCCAGAAAATCAGGAGTCAGGAACAATTCCAAGCAGGACAAATAAAGTATTCAAAAATAGAATATTAAATTTAAATAATCCCGGTCAAGAGCTCAATGCAAATAGAATCCATAGAGCAATTTTTTTTTAATAATAACAATCGGCCACATTAAGATAATGAATTTGTTTCCATCCTGTTAAAAGGCATTGATATAAATCAATGCTCTAAAAAATTAACGGAACTTCTTCAGATCAAACAAGGGTGTAATTGTAAATGTTAAAGAGTTATTTTAATCTATTTTCCTGTTAGATCTAAAGAATTTCTGCTAAACCTAATGCGATTTATGTCGATCCAGTTAACCTATTAAATCAGAGATGTGATTTTATTACTAGATGTAGGTATAGAAATAAATTTAGACCGTTTTGAAAAATAATTGAATAGATAATATTAAGTGAGTAAAGTTGGCGATCTTAGTTGAGGGTGACCCGAAGGATCCCTTTTCGATAGCTACTACACTGAGTTGTAGGGGAGAGTGCTACTCCTTTCCCTGGATTGTTCCACTTTACCCTTACCTTATAATACTGAGTGTTAAAGAACGCGGCATCAAGTACCATTTTTGAGTCATTGGTATGACTCGACCTGGGATAGAACCTCGGTCTTCCGGATTATTAGCGAACACTCTAATCATTAGACCAAATGATAAAAAACTGTAATTTATAAAATTGATAAATGAATTAAATTTTGAATTTTGTAATTTTTGTTCTATTGTTGTAATTTTGCGGGGTGGGGGTACCATGAATGACATTAGCTTTAGATTTTTTTTTATTTCAATTTAATGATTAAAAGTTGATGTACTAAAATAAGATAGGTCTGAATATTTTTTCTTTTTAAATATAAATGTTTGAATGTTTAGATTTGTATTTTTGTAGCTGTAAATTTTTTCTCGCTTAAAAAATGAAGTATGATGAAACCGGATGTTTCGTTACATGCCAAAATAAATTGATACTTATTGCTACTTGATTGGAAGGGTTACTTTTATATAGAAAAAATAAGGGTTTGTTTGTTTGGTTGGTTGGTTGGTTAGGTTTTTCCAAGTCTGGTGGTAAATGTTAATGAGTTATTTTAATCCATTTTCTTGTTTGATCAGAAGAAGTCCTGTTAATTTTTTAAAGTATCGATTCATATTTTTCTAAACGGATGGAAATAAATTTATTATCTTAATATGACCGATTGTTGTTTTTTTAATTATATATATTGTTTTTAAAATGTAAAATTATCAATCACAACTGTCACTTTCACGTTAACACTATCATCACGGGATTATAAAAATTTTCTTCTCCTCCCCCACCTCTTGTATACTCTTCAAGTTTTTGATATGTTGAATATAATAAAACTTACATAAAATAAAGCAAGTGGATAAACAATTATGGTGTATAGGGTTTCAAAGGTAATTCAGGTTGTTTGGTATGTGACTCCATTCTGGATTATTCTATTCTTACCCCATGTTATCTTGCTGGTTTAACTTAAGCTACAAAGGGATTATATGAAAGCTAAAAAAAGATTATATGAAAGAAGACAGGAAGAAAAGATTTGAGGCCAATAGATCTTTTATATTTTGCCTTTATTTCTGGGTTCAACAACCATTCAGTGGGCGAGGGAATTCTTTCTGAATACAAATGAAACGGTTGCGCCTTCCAGTCGTTCTGGGGTATATATGTCCAAATTTGGTATTTAAAGCGTTAACAACGTGTTAGACGCTTTTGAGAGATATGTCTAAACCCAATTGTTTCAGTTGTTATCATTAAGTCCGTTGTATGATGTCTTAATTGTGATTCTGACGAGTTCATTCTTCGTGGTTTTTCGTCGTTTGTCGTTAGTAAAAGAGGCGGCTGCTACTAGTGGAAAAGTTAGCCAACGTGTCGTCTAGAGACGGACGCATAGCGCCTTCCACCAGCAGCAAGAAAGATTTAGGTGTTGTCATTCTGCTGGTCACTGCTGAAAGAGAACGAGGTTCTTTCTTTTGTCGGGATGGTTCCTTTTCTTTGCGGATGCGTCAGCCCTCTTCGTGTCAGGGCTTCTGGGTGTTCCTACATGTTTTTAATAATTATTTTTTAATCTAATTCAATTTTTTTCTATTCCGTACAGGTGAATTAAAACGCTTTTATTATTGTCTGCTGCTGGATGAATGTGAAACTGACGGTTGCGTTTGATATTTTTGCATTGTAAAAACGTTGTATACAAATACTTTTATTGAGCACTACTATATATATATATATATATATATAAAAGATTTTCGAAAAAAGTGACTTTTTGGTTTTGTGTTGTTTTTCTTAATATACTAATTTCAATTCCTTCTCGAGGCCACTTTATCAATAAATGATCCAGTCGGCTGGAGCTTTAAGATACGCTGACTGCATCTCTTCAGAGGAGTAAGACTCCCCCTACGAGTATTCTGGATATGATACTAAACAATCTGATGGAGAGGATCCAGTAATGCTGGAGTTTTGGGGAATGCGAAGAACCTCTTTATTGCTATTTCTCTCAGGTCCACTCCAGCCCAAAGTGGTTGTCTAATAGGGTCCTATTTACGTGACAGTAGAACTAAACTGTGTGCTTGTGCTAAACTGAATTGCTTGAAGTGGAACTGTTTTGACATTTAAATTGCATACACATGCTAAACTGAACAGGTTTACATTTAACTATGTGTAAATCAATGACTGATGTTTAATTGAATTGTTCGTAATATATAGCAATACTTGTAGACATTTAACTTTGTTGACTAAACTGAATTGTTTGAAATAGAACTGTTTATATGTATAAAAATGGATTTGGCATTAAATAACCTACAATGATTGGTATGCCATTAAACAAAACCAAAGAAAAAAATCTATCAATAAAATATCGTTTGGGCCAACCCTCTTAAGTCAGAAATATCCAGCTGATTCGGTTGGTGAAACCTAGGTAAATTACTTCTGGCTCTTTAGGTATATATATATGTATATGTGTGTGTGTGGATCTGGTTTATTTTTGTATATATATATCCTAGAATAAACCAGATCCAATTACCCCTTCTTTGGCTTCCACATTAGTGAGTTTCGTGTTCTACCTTTGGAGGGAGAAATCTCATATCGTCAGACATGGTCACACTTAATCATAATTATTATTATTATTATTATTATTATTATTATTATTATTATTATTATTATATATGCAGCGTTTTCTCTTTTGAAAATGTTTGATTGGTTGGACAGACTTCGTTTCTTCCTATTTTTCGTTAATCCTGTTCAAGTTTTCAAATGAGTCGTTTGATTTCTGGATGGAATCAATCCAAGAAGTAGAAGGTGAACATATCAGCCACATTTTAAAATGACTTTCACGCTTTTCCAGCCAATTCCTCCTCTTACTTTTTGTAAAATTATTTCCCCATTTATTCTTGCTTTTATTCTTTATATAAATATGTGGGACTCGTCATTGTGTTTGTCATTCGTTCTCCAGAAGATGGTTCCAGCTGGGGTCGAAAGTACTTGGGAAACATACAGCGCCTTCTTGAATTTATTCTATCAAAATTCATACGACTCATATGAAAATTTGAACTGTTCAACGATAAAATAGACGGAAATTATCTAAACTATTTACCCAGTTATATATATATATATATATATATATATATATATATATATATAAACCCCCTGAAGTATATACACTTAGAAGGACAAGAATACACACGTCGGCACACAAATAAATAGAATACTCTAGTGTGAAAAAAAAGAGAGAAAAATAACATCTGCGGAAACGAAAGTTTGTCATGGACATTCACAGACACAAATCATGGAATTACAAAGAACCAGGACCCTATCAAAACAGTCGCCACTATAAAAACCAAAATAGAACACTCAAACTAACTATTCATTTCTTGAAGACGACTTAAAACGTCAGAAACACGTGTTGAAGAAGAATAGATAACCTAAAAGCAAATTCTCTTGTGGACCTATTCATTGAAAAGTATACATTCCACGTATATCCACAATATTCGTCCATACGTAGCTACTTTTAATAACTGCGTGTCTGATAAGTGTGAAAACATGAAACTGAGTTACAGGAGAGTAGCGTGAGACTCCAGGTATATATAGGTTTTTAAACCAGCTCTGCCGTACTGGAATTGAGAACTTTTTGCATCTTTTCAAAACAAGTGGTTCTTCTTAACCTATTGTTGTTGTTGTTCGTTGGTTGGTTGGTTGGTTGGTTATAGCATATCAACCTTTATAGGTTATTTAATGCCAAATCCATTTTAAAACAAATAATCAGTTCTATTTCAAACAATTCAATTTACACAGTTTAATTGACAAAAACATTTATATATCAAGCTATTCAGTTGAGTCAAACAGTTCTAATTCAAACAATTCACTTTAGCATAAGTATTCAGTTTAGTTCTATTTAACCTTTAGATAGGGCCCTATCAGGTGTTACCATTCCGAGACTGAGTGGACCTGGGAGCGATGACAATAAAAGGGTACTCTGCATTCCCCAAAGCCCCACCATCACTGGAACCTAACCATCAGATTGTTAAGTGTCATATCAGGACATTTGGTGGGGGTCTTACCCCTCTGCAGAGAAGCAGTCAGTGTATTCTACAACTCCAGCAGACTGGGCAATAACCTATTGTTAATAGGACCAGCTTGATTAAAAAAATATTTAGCATTAGCGTATATATATATAGGCCAGAGTACTGTATGTCCACAGGGGCTAAGTACTGTTTAACGCTTATTTTCGAACCTGTTAATGTATTGATCTCCTGATGGGATCATTTAAATCCTAACGCTTAAAAATGTCATCGGCGATCCTGTTTTTGGATCTGAGATGTGTCTCCAGTATTCAGAATATTTCCCTTCCAATAAAAGATGTGATGTATGACCAAAGAACCAAAGCTATCAATATCAAAGGATTTGTTGTTGTTTTTGTTTTGTTTTGTTTTGTTGGGGTTTTTTTTTGGCGGGGGGTGCGAAAATTAGTTTCCAGAACATTCTTTTAAGCAGGTTTTCCATTTTATCAAGAATTAACCACAAATATTCATGACTCAATTTTTAAAGCTGCATTTTCCCACCTCAACACAGATTTGGCTGAGTTTAAAACGGCGATATTTGATCATATTTACCCTCGGGCAAGATATGACACAAGGTCAATTTTTAAGCAGAGTTTAACAGGTTTGAATTCAGAGTTTTCCTTCTCCTAGACTAGTTGCCTCACCAATGGCTGAAGAACCCAGTCTGCCCTACTATTAATAATTGGATTCATACCTTTGTCAAGGGTATTAGTGCTATGTGAAATGCAATCAATCTCGTCCAGGATTTGAACTCGTGTCGCCGTGTCCATTTCCTACGACGATAACCATTACACCACGGGCACCTCGCGATATTTGATAGTAAAAAAAAAAAACTGAAAATATTCGTATGAAAAACTGTGATTTTCATGATAGGTTAAAACAACATTAAACTAATTACTTTTACTATTACCTATATTAAACTAATTCTACATAACATAAAAACCCTGCAGAACATTAGGAGAATCTTGTAAGTAACGAAGCCAACAAAATTTCTTATGATCTTGAATAAGTTTACGATAATTGATACAAGAAACAGGTGTTCATTGCTCTTAAGGATCACAAGAATATTTTTTTAGATGAACCTTCAATGTAACTAAATTTAATTTCGATTTACCTTTAAATATTCAATATTAAATTACAAAACATAAATAATTTACCAGTGTTTAATTGAATTTACAAGAAAAAGAGTCAGTTAGCAAACGCAACATTAATTCGTGTATTATTCTTTATTGGGAAGGATGGGTTTGGTGGGCATTGCGGAGATTATGAATATTAGGTTGCAGGTTTGTAAATTTGAGACGCAAATCACTACGTTCTGTATTTAAAGTGCCTCTGTGTTTATTCAGTAAATAATGCGCATGGCTTAACCCAGATTCCACCATATACGAACATGGAAAAGCTAGTAAAATGGGCTCATCAGTTTTAAGTTGTTTTGGATATTTGGTAACAATTTTTTTTCATTCATCTAATTCCTTTAAATGTGTTCAGAGACTTCGCTTCAGGATCAAAAGTCATTTCAATAGTCTTCTTTTAGAAAGATGTCTAAATTTGCATTTTTCACTTCAACGTCAAATAATCCATAGATAAATTTCCATGTTTAGAAGATCCTTGGATGGAGTTTTAAAGTATCCTTGCAAATTTTTATGTGGTTTATATTGATAAACAAATCCTTATTCAAAACTCTTTCTTCTTATTGTTCGATCGAAAAAAAATTTGCCAAATACTGAAAACTTCGTCGGCCAAAATAGACCTGCATAAACCAAGTCGATCTTAATATATCAAAAGATTTATAAACCCGAACTAGTAAATCCCCCCTCCATGAGGACACATGCTTTTATTCCCACTGCAAAAACTTTCATTGCATGAGGTCTTCGGGGACCACTTTCAGAAGGGTAGACTCTTAAATCTAACTAAAAATAATATTGGTATACGTATTAGTAAAATATTATAGAGAATGAATGATTGGTTGACTATAACAGTATGTCAACGAGTTAAAGGTTATTTTATGTCTAGAGGTTAGGGAATCTCGTTCAAATTTAGATTTTTGTTGATGTTTCTATGATGTAACCAACCTGGTTGCTGGCACATTTCGTTGCATCATAATGTAGACCGCACGCTGTTCACTTTTTGTTTTGTTTTTTTTGGGGGGGGCAGATTTGGATGAATTGTGCAAACCTGTGACGATGTGACAAACGAAAAAGAAATAAGATAAGACTTTAAGGATAACTAGCTCAACAAAGGAGTATGTGTGACACTCAGCAACCTGGTTCGAGTGGTACTATCGCAACATAACCGGTTTGCACCATTCCCCAATTATGCATCTAACAATACTCGACCATAGTGGACAATGGGGTCCACCCATCTTCAGGCTCAGTCCTTCAACTGTCGACCTCGTCTGTCCTCAAGTGTGCATCTAAGTCTAACTGGCTTGAACTGCTATCTGCCCACTGAATCTCGTCTGTCACTAACGCGCCTCCAGGTCCCAACTGTGACTGGTCGCTCAAACTGCTATGCCCTCTTCACAAACAGAGACCACAGAACATTAGATTCTTAAACTGGCCAATCGTTTTTTATCTACCACCCACTCCCTACAGCGCTGCAACCACAAAAGGTTATATTTAACAAGAAACATTCAAAATATATGTTTTTCATCCGCAGTTTTCTGAACTTTTAATCGATTCATCAATTCTTCTGATATCACCATGCACGCACATCTATATACACTATGTGTGTTCATTCATACACCAACAGGCATGTCCAACCTCACACACATACACACCTCGGCCCACATGCAAACATACACATATAGACATCCTCACCCCTCCATATAATATACATATATACCTCTGCATAGATATGCCTACTCTAACTTAGATATACGTATTCACCCACTCATATGCCTACCCTTACATGGACACATATACGCCTACAAGCACGGTAAAACTCGCAACCACATTCATATGTACGAATACGGGAGGTGCCCGTGGTGTAATGGTTATCGTCGTAGGAATTGGACACGGCGACACGAGTTCAAATCCTGGACGAGACTGATTGCATTTCACATAGCACTAATACCCATGGGAAAGGTATGAATCCAATTATTCTCCCTCCAGCTATGGTTAAATAGTAGGGCAGACTGTGTTCTTCAGCCTTGGTGAGGTGACTAGTCTAGGAGAAGGAAAACTCTGAATTCAAACCTGTTAAACTCCGCTTAAAAATTGAGCTTGTGTCATATCCTGCCCGAGCGGAGGGGTTGGTAAATATGATATGTACGAATACAGTTATCAGAGTAGGCCATAGTGTCACATTTCTGAAAAAGTTTTTGTATACAGTACAATCAATTACGAATAATTTAAAACCTGGCTGAAATATCTGGCCCATAAATGAAATATATTTGACTCAGAAATTGAACCCTTGCAGGTAAAAGAACTCTGGCTCAGAGTTGATCTGGGAGTAACAGAAATGAAGGGGTACTCCACACTTACCAGATCTCCACCATTGGCGCCTCATCATTAGATGCAGTTTTATGGGAGTTTTTGTGGGGGAGGGTGGTTCTAACCTCCTCTGCAGCGGATAAAGCCAATGTTGATAGTTTCGTTGATAGGACTGACTATTTTCGAGAGGTGATTAATTAAATCATATACACCTCAAGTACCATTAATTAGTTAATTAATATTGACAATAAAAATGTTTTGTTTGGTTTGGTTCTTCGTTTAATAACATATCAACCTTCGTTATTTAAATCTAAATCCATCCTTGTGGTTGAACCTTGTTGTACTATTCAACTTATAGTTGGAGATAAGAGGGTTCACAATAAAAAAGGATTGTGTTCTTATAAAGTCTGATATAAACTAGTTCTACCTGGCTAGGTAGTACACCCATATTTATGAAGAGGAAGTCAGTATTGTTAAGAAATACCAAAAATCTTAATCCATAAAAACAAATGTGGACAAAGAAAACCAAACATAATTTTAATATTGCCACGGGTGCATATGATGATGAAATATTGGTAAATACTGCTAGTTTGGCTCTTTAAATATGTGTCATTAGTTAAACTCTGATAAAAGTGAATCCACATCTCTAGTGTGAAATATTTAGAGACTGCTTGGTTGATTGAGCTTTTTCGCATATCAATCTTTGTAGGTTATTTTAAGACAAACTCTGTTTATATATATACATATATATATATATATATATATATATGATTTGTAAACGAATAGATTTTAAGTAACATCATTTTAAAACGAGCTAGAGCTCAAATATTTACACGCGATGAATGGATTTCAAGTAGTTTAATAGTAATAATTTTAATAAGTATTAATCATTTGTTTGCACACAGTTAAATGGCTTCAAGTATTGCTATCTAACACTAACAATTCAATTTAACATCAGTTATCTGTTTAAGTTTAGGTCATTGGGTTTAGTGGCATATCAACCCTTGTGGGTTATTTAATGCAAAATCCTATTTATATTTATATGTATAGGATTTGTAACAGAATAGTTTATTGGCTATTTTATTTTTAGATGAGTAAGAGCTAATGTATTTGCACACAAGCAAATGGTCTTGAGTTTACTATTTATCGTTTGCATAGTCTGACGTAGAACTCAGCCGCCGGCTGCTGTATCTCATTTCTCTGTGGCAGTTTTGGCCGAAATAAAATCACACGGACTCCCTTTGTTGAGCTGAAGGAATCACCACTATTTGTCACGTTGTGAATTTTTTGATCTGAACAGCGGTGCTCTGCTACCTCAGAACGGTCCAATTGTGGGAGTTGATTAGGTTGGGTTCCACGCCGAAAGGAATCGCTATTTACGAAGAAAAGAGTTCTTGTCGCAACCACAAGACACAAAAGAAACAAGCAACACTTTCGATTCCTGCATAATAAAACCTTTTTAAGGCTATTGTCTTTATCTCGCCTTAAAAGAAATTACACAAATGCATAAAGTACAAAAAATTTATACGAAATTCACTCGTTCGATCGGGAGTAATAGAGAGAAAGGCGGAATCAGTCTGATCTATTTAGACGATATAAGGGAGACAACTACGGATCTTCATGACAGACACATCGACTTAGCGGTTTCCTTTCTCGGCTTTGTTGACAAAATTATCTGGATTCGCAAAGATTCTATTTCCATCTCTTGGTTCTGATCGAACCAGCAAGATTCCACAAGTCGTATTCGCAGCGTTTGATGTCTCTCTCTGACCGCGGGAAAATGTCTGTCTTCCTTGTTGACAGCCAAAAAATGTCTGTCTCTTACCGCCGAAAATGTCTTTGGACTGACTGCTTGTATCGAGTAAGGCGGAGAAAAGACAACTTTTGTCCCCGCCCATGAATATAATATGTAAATCGCTTTGACCACCATGTATTTTCGTCTAATCTCTGAATCTCTGCAGGAAACTGCTTCTCAAGTGGTACTAAAAATTAATTTGGATTCTCAGCTTCAGTCTGCTAAACCTACCTATCTTGTCTCGGACCTTGGGTCAGGATTTCCTCCTCAGACCACCCACAATCCCATTCATCATAAACTTTAATTAACAAACTAATCCATCAACCACCCCGAATCTAACTAACAAACTCAACCGCAGGAACCTTATTCCAAAAGTAAAAAAAAAGGAAGTTCCTTTTTTTTCTCTGTATTAAAAAGAAATTATTTCTGGAATTACCCTTCTATCCATTTAATTAGTAAATTTATTCCAATCCCTTAGAACCCTTAATTAATAAACCCACCTGGGGGCTCTCTCTGTCACAATCGAGTTAAATTGTTTCGAGTATTGCTATTTAATTCTCATTCTATTCAGATAGAACTAAACTGTGTGCTCATGCTTAACTGAATTGTTTGAAATAGAACTGTTTAGAAATTTGCGTCTGTGTTAACATAACTGTACGCAGGCTAAAGTGATTTGTTTGAAATAGAACTGTTTTGATATTAAAATTGTGTATGCATGCCAAACTGAATTGTTTGAAATAGAACTGTTTTGACATTTAACTCTGTGTAAACAAAACTGTACTTATACTAAACTGAATGGTTTGAAAACTTTTTCAAAATGACTTCATTCGACGTTAAATGACTCTAAAAGAATTGATACGCCGAAAAGAAATCAACCAACCAACCATCATTTTATTCAACATAATTCATTCATTTTCACACAGTTCGATGGTTCCGAGTATTTCTATGTAATAGCAATAATTCAATTGAAAATTAGTCATTTTTTAATACAGTTGAACGATTTCAAATCTTGAAAATGATAAAATATTTCTATTTGACCAACAGAAAAGACCTGAATAGATACTTCCATAGGTTCAGAGAAGAACTGGGAGTAATAGTAATGAAGAGATACTTGACATTTACCAAAGCTCCAGGACTAAAGCCTCACCATCAGATGGTTTAATTTCATATCGAGGAGACTTGTTGGGGATGGGCATCTTACTCCTGTGTAGAAATGTACTCAGAGACTAGACTGGAGTCTTCTAGTTTTTTAAATTGACTAATTCATTTAACATGTATGATATGGGGTTTGATCAGGATAATCAACAGATGATTATCCGAAAAGATCGTAAGAAACGATTATAATATTTATATTAATATTTCTATTTATGTTTACACAGATCAGTGAAAAGTCTTGCGATATTTTAGTACGTGCACGTGTGCGGCACGTATATCACATGACCGAAGCAGTTCATAAGTAAAAGATTACTCCCTGTGGCTGGTAGTTGGTGCGCTGGCATGTTTTGCATTGCTTCACTCAGGGAACGTTTTGAAAACCGGAGAAGAAACCAATTCTTGTGTGAAAGGTAAAAGCACAGTTGATCAGAAGACAGTAACCAGATATTTCGAGGAATTTTGTTCGCTTAGATAGAACAGAGACAATCAGGAAAGATCAGATAGGCCGAAAACCGTGGATTCAGAGTCCATAGGGACAACTCCGTCGAGTAGCATTCGGTGAGTCTCAGACAAGCTCGATAAAAACATCAAGAGATACCAAAGTGTCCCTCATGTTACTAAAGTATTGCAAAACTCAAGTATCAAATATATGGGAAATTGAGCCGCAAAATATTTTGCTTAAGTCGAAAACAGAAGAAAGTTCGTATCAGAGAAAAACATGAACACATTGGAAATGTATTATGAACATTTTTTTCTTTTTTTAACTAGAGGAATTATATTATGAATTGAATTACCGTGACCAGAAAATCCGGCGATCACCTCCGCACAACAAACGGAAACACTGGACAGCTGTTTCAACCTTGTTAGGTCTTATCAGCAGAGTATACCGTGATCTCGAGCACTGGAGATCGAACCAACGACCACAGATTCATGTATGAAAAATATGTACAAATTAATTATCGCTCAGAATTCTTTACAAAAATGATATCAGGGAGTCATGCACCTTGAATGGAACGTATCTCGCCGATAACGAGATTTGGTTTTATTTTTTTTATATAACGGGATATCAAGCTGATGACAAGGTTTGTAAAACCTGAATCAACTTTTACAAAGAGGAAAAACCTCAAACACATACAGACATCCTCACCCCTCCCAATAATATTCATATTTTTTTCTTTTTTTCAGTAGAGGAATTATATTGTGAATTGAATTACCATGACCAGAAAATCCGGCGAACACCTACGCACGACAAACGGAAACACTGAACAGCTGTTTCAACCTTGTTAGGTCTCATCAGCAGAGTATACCGTGATCTTCACCTCTGTAGATCGAACCAACGACCACAGATTCATGTATGAAAAATATGCAAAAATCAATTATCGCTCAGAATTCTTAACAAAAATGATATCAGGGAGTCATGCATCTTGAATGGAACGAATCTCGCCGATAACGAGATTTAGTTTGATTTATCTGTTTAACGGGATATCAAGCTGATGACGAAGTTTGTAAAACCTCAATCAACTTTTACAAAGAGGAAAAGTTTATTTTGCTTCAATCCAAAACGGTTTCAAAACTAAATTGTAAACCCATAAGATGAGTCACTCGCATAGAAAATACAATAATCGTACTTCCTTGTCTAAATACTATTGGTCCATTAAAGACAAAGATGGAGTCGATCTCCCAAAATTAAATGATCTATTGTCAAGCATTCCAATGTTTATTCTGGTAGCGGCTCACGATGTAATCAGCGTCATTGAAGAAAAATTCCATATATTTATGTTTGGAAACAAAAGCCAATTGTTGAACAAATATAGTAAATTGCTCATTAAGTGCCTTGACAAAACAACTTTTTGTTAATAGATATGGCATCTGATTAAGGTCTAAAGCCTATTTTACTTGAATTTTGTTTTACATTGAGGAGAAGCTCGTGGTGTAACAGTTAACCTTAAAGGAAATGAATTCGGCTGGAAAATAAAGGACTTAGTGTTGCTTTAATTAAAGATAATTGGATTTGATTTTGCGAGTATCTAAATGAACTAAACGTAATCTATGTAATTTTGAGTTTGATATCTAAACTTTGTCATCATTCTGAAATGTTAAAGGAACTGGATACACATTTTTTGTTGTAGGAAGAACATTCGGAATGTCTTATCTCGAAAATAAGCGGAGAGCTTAGGAGAGGCTCGTAAATTATTGAAAGATTACTTCATAAAAATATCTTCTTTTCATTTTCTGATTATGATTTGAATTAAGTATTCTATGTACAGTATACGTATAACTTATTTCAGAAGGTTTACCAGTGCTCAAATTCAGATTAGCCATCACTGTTCAATGATGATTATATAAATATACACTAAAACGTTGTCTACTTTGTTCATATTTTATCATGAATATTTTTTTCTGCTGAGAAAGAAACAATGCTAAGAAAAAAAAAGATTTTTACTAAAGATGAAATATATCTGTTTGGAATTCAAATCTTCAATTTTTAGCGACGCCTTTGTTGCAATATTTTAGCATACGCCATAAAGAACATCTTGTCTTAAAAAAATAGCCATCTACGTTGCATTCTGGGAAAAATGAATCCTCTCATTACTAAAAAAAAAAAAAAAATTAATGTAAGCCATTTAATGTTACATCTCCGGCATAGAAAAAGACACCTTGCCGATGTTGGGTTTTCTATATGTAGTTGTCTATTTTGAACTTTGCCCTTTCTGGATTTAATGCTGAACTGGATTGTGAAATATTTGTTGACTCGGAACTCTCTGTATTACCGTTTAATATTTCACATCTTCCAATAGCCTATTCTCAGGTTGGGGAGGGGCTGAAAATAGTTTTATGTTTCTTTGTCACACTTCTCTCAGGGATTGGCTGAGTACTTAACAAAATATGCACTATTCCGAGATCTGGATTTGGGGTGGCTTTATGAGCGTTATTTGAACCTTAGCATTCATAATTACCCATTCGGTTGGGGCTGTTGGATACACTGCACCTCTGCAGAGGGGTAAGACTCCCACCCAAATAGTTTCCTAGATATGACAATAAAAAAATCTGATGGTGAGGCTCCAGTAATTCTGGAGCTTTGGGGAATGCGGAGTGCCCTTTCATTGACATCGTTCCCCAGCCCACTCTGACTTGGAGTGATAGCACCTGACAGGGTCCTATCTATAGGTCAAATAGAACTAAACTGCATACTTATGCTAAACGGAATTGCTTGAAATAGAACCGTTTTGATATATGAACTCCGTACTTATGCTGAACTGAATTGTTTGATATAGAACTGTTTTTGACATTGAAACAGTAAACTGAGTTGTTCGAAATAGAACTATTTTGACATTTAACTGTGTGTGAACAACCGGACATTGGCCTAGGGGTTAGAGTGTTCGCCAATGGCCCGGGAGACCTGGGTTCAATCCCAGGTCGAGTCATACCAAAGACTCAAAAAATGGTACTTGATGCCTCCTTGCTTAACACTCAGCATTATAAGGTACAGATCAAGGGTAAAGTAGAGCAATCCAGGGAAGGAGTAGCACCCTCCCCTACACATTGGTGTAGTAGCTATCGAAAAGGGAGCCTTCGGGTTACCCTCAACTATGGTCGCCAACTTTTTAAATTGCTTGAATTAAGACTATTTGACTAAACTGAGTAGCTTCAAATAGAAATGTTTTTGACAATAAAACTGTGTACTTATGCTAAACTGAATTGTTTGAAATGGAACTGTTTATTTTTATAAGAATGGATTAAATTAAAATGGCATTAAATAACCTACAAAGGTTGATATGGCATAAAACCCAAACAACATTGCCCAGTCGACTGGGGCTGTAGAATACACTGACTGTACTTCTGCTGAGGGGTAACCCACCCCAATGAGTGTCCTGGATATGACACTAAACAATCTGAGGGTGAGATTCTGATGATGCTGGAGCTTTGGGGAATGCGGAGCCCCCCTTCATTGCCATTTCTCCCAGGTCCACTCTGACCCGGAATGGTAGCACTTGATAGGGCTCTATGAATGGGTTGAATAGAACCAACTGCATACTTATGCTAAACTGAATTGTTTGAAATGGAACTGCTTTTGACGTTGTAACTGTACTTACATTTAAACTGAATTGTTTGAATTGTTAAATATTGACATTTAACTGTGTGTAAACAAAATCTATACTTATACTAAACCGAATTACTTGAATTAGAACTCTTTGAATAAACTGAATAGTTTGAAATAGAAATGTTTTTTTGACAATTAAACTGTGTACTCATGCTAAACTGAATTGTTTGAAATAGAACTGAATTTTTTGAATAAAAATGGATTTGGCGTTAAATAACCTAGAAAGGTTGAATTGCCAACCAACCAACCAACCAACCAAGCATTCATGATAAATAAGCATGTAAATAGATTGAGGTAAAAGAGAATGTAAGTTTGATTCTTAGCAAAAGCTTGTCTTTTATTCTTGTTTCCGATGCGCTATGGTCCTCGCTGTCGTAGAAGTGGGATCCTAGTTAGCAACGATACAAATTAACTAAAATTAGGAAGATGAAGAATAAGACTTGTGAAATTATTACCAGGGTGAATCAACAGTTTTGCAATATTTTGGTAATGTGAGGCACAATTTGGTGCCTCCAGATGCTTTTGCCAAGGTCAAGAAGGTGACAAATCACAGTTGACTTTGAGATGCCGAGGTCACCAGATACTCTCCAAATGCTACCTACCAGATTTTCCTCGCTGGCTCGGAATCCACGATTTAAGGCCTACCTGACTTTGCCTGATCGTCGACGTTCTAGCAAAATATCTTGAACCGACTGCTTACTTTACTGTAATCAACTGTGTCTTCATCTTTCTTGCAAAAAATGTTTTTTGTTGCTTTTGTGGCGTTATGGCCCGGTTCAAACTCATAAAGCATTAGTTACTTAATTAAACAACGCTGCACGGTCATCTGAGAAGCTTTCAAATTTCACACGGAGTGAATAAATGCACAACATGACAGCGCATCAACTGCCCCAACCACAATGTTTGACCTGTCAGACAACTTGCACGGTTAAACAAATACTTATCGAATGCTGAGCTTTCGCTGTCATTAGAAAGCGATTTTTCAAAGTTAATAGTTTTACCGATTTGTTCGAAAATATCAAAATAGATGACGTTGTCCTTCTTGTGAGAGACAGGGTTGTATGAAAAAATATGACGAATTAAAACTGGTTAATCATGTGCAAACAAATGAAATCCCGCTTATAGAAAATTCTACCTACTAAGTATTCGTTCATAAATCCTAGGTTGAATGTATATATATATATATATATACATAGAATTTGGCGTTAAATGACCAACAAGGGTTGATACGCCATAAATACCAACCAACCAACCAACTGCCGCAATACTACCAACCACGTGTACTAGCGTGTACCAAGCACCGCTTGAACTGTTTTGGTCACGTACTATAATCACTGCAGAACTTGCACGTAAACAAAATATTGTAAAACGGTTGACTACCCCAATAATATTAAAGAGACAAGAAATTCTTCAAAACCGAGAATCATTAAAAATGTGGCAAAGTCCTAAATTATAATAGGTCACCTGCACGGCTGTCAAGAAGAACTTACAAAAATTTGACAAATATGTACAAGCTTCTTGAATGATTGATTGGCAGTTTCAGGTTGGTATATATAATATGTATAATGGTATGATTGATTATATATATATATATATATATATATATATATATATATATATATATATATATATATATATATATATATATATATATATAAACGAAAGCTAATACATAATGCTTTATAATAACCGAGCTGACGTATGTTGTCTGTGGGTAGACGGTAACATAATGAGTCTAACGTAAAGTTCGGCGGGTTTCGATCCCAGTTTGAAGTATCCTACATGTCTAGCTACACTGAAGAGTTGTGATACAACGAAACACTCTGTCTGTGGATGAGATATATATATATATATATATATATATATATATATATATATATATATATATATATATATATATGTGTGTGTGTGTGTGTATTATAGTAAAGATGAACAAGACAAATCTTGCTGGAGACTGCTGGAGAAGCAAGGAGGAACTCAGGAATGACGTTCTTCACTGGACCCTTACACATGGACGTGCCAGTGTTGGCCGGCCAGAAAATCTCTGTTGGGACACAGGATATAGTTGGGAAGACCTACAGAGAGCGATAGATGATTGGGGCGGATAGAGAGAGAGAATCAGGGAAATCTGTACCGTCAGTACGACTGAACTTTGATGATGATATATAGTAAGAGAATAGTTTGTAGGCATCTTTATTTTTAACTGGTTGTTAGAGTTTATTTGTTTGTATATAGATGGTTTCAAGTATTGCTGCCTAAGGTTAATATTTTTATTGAATTTTAATCCTTTAGATGTGAAAAAAAAAATGAAAAGCAAAGTAATCCAAAATGAAGAATTTAATATGAATGAAAGTCGACGTTATAACGTTTCGGTTTCAATAAACCATAATCAGGAGTTTAAAAAAGGTGTTATGAAGTGTCATTATATCATCAATGGGTGTTTCACGAAATACAAAACAAAACAAACGAGGATACCATATAATTAGAGAAAGGAGGCGTTAGCCATCTGACCAATAAGTTAGCGTTCATATTTCAAAAATGTCATGTGAGTGTATAAGGCAATGGTGTAAAACAAATGAAATCATCAAGAGATACAACAGAAGAAGTAGAAGAAAGGAAAGAAGAGAACAGAGAAGAGAAAAAAGGAAGAGAAGTGGAAGATAAGAGGAAAGGAGTGATAGAAAACAGAAAAAAAGAAGCGTTGTCGTTTTTCTTTTAGTGAGATGAATTTTATACTCAGTAAACAAGTTGAACTGAGCTAAGTTCAGTGATTATGGAGAGCGTTGCACTTGCACAATATTGTGTTTCACCAAAAATATTTCGTTCAAAATGTATTGAGACTACTTGAATTTACTTTGTTTTTCTTCTTTTTTTCCAATCAGCACTGACTCGTCAAAACGTCTAGACATCATTACTTTATCATGAAATCAATCAACTGGGAATATATATATATATTATATATATAGATAGATAGATAGATTTAATTACCAAGACTTGAAAATACGGCAAGCACTGCATGTGACATATAAAAACACGAGACAGTTGTTTCGACGTTATTAGGTCTCATCAGCAGTGTATACCACTAAGCCATTTCTCTATTTAAAAAAAAAGTATGAATACGCGGATGCGTATCTCCTAGTTGGGAAGACGTGGACCTGGAAGTGACTGTGTCCTCTGTATGAGTACGTATGTAACTACTAGAGACGCCAGGTTAAATAGTCGCGCGTTTACCATGATTAGTTAATTTAGGAGGTGCCCGTGGTGTAATGGTTATCGTCACAGGATATGGACACGGCGATACGAGTTCAATTCCTGGACAAGACTGATTGCATTTCACATAGCACTAATACCCTTGGGAAAGGTAAGAATCCAATTATTCTCCCTCCAGCTATCGGTAAATAGTAGGGCAGACTAGGTTCTTCAGCCTTGGTGAGGCAACTAGTCTAGGAGAAGGAAAACTCTGAATTCAAACCTGCTAAACTCCGCTTAAAAAATTGACCTTGTGTCATATCCTGCCCGAGCGGGGGGGGTAAATAGGACCATGATTAGTTAATTTGGCAACGCTTGTGTGCCACATGGTCCTGTGGCTCAGTGACAGATTTTCGGCTCTGCATTTTGTCCTGGCTGGTTCGATCTCCAGGGGTGGGTCGACCATGGTATACACCGCTGACGAGATCTGATAAGGTGGCAACAGCTGTCCAGTGTTTTTCTGTATGTCACACGCAGTCCTTATCTTATCTTCTGGTCTTGGTAATTCAATTTATACAGTATAATTCGTCTATTTAAAAAATGTATATATATTACCTATTTTTGGACTGCTAGGTTTTCATATTTCCCTGTAGTCTTTCAACGCTGTAAAGTTTAATAATTACGAATGCCTAATATCATCGTTCACTATAAATTATAAAACCCTGGTTTAAGAAAAATATATTTTAATTAAAATTGTTTTGTATGTTAGCAAACAGCAACAAACTCAGATAAAACAGAGTTGATATGCTTCCATCAAAATAGCATCTCATTAAATAGCAAGCTTCTAAAATTAACAGACCAATTAATATACCTTGGTAGCAATATTTTGTCCATTGAAAGTTATGTAAACACCTACACTAGTAAAGTATGTACTGCTATAGAGAGGTTATCAACCATTGGGAAATCTTATCTCTGATAAAAAAAAAAATGGGTATTCTTTCATGCACCAATCGGAATCCAGCGAAACGCTTGGAGAAAAATCTAGATGAGAACTACACAAGGTTGCTGCGTGTGGTTTTAAATAGATCCTAGAAGCAGCACCATATAAAACAGTGACTGTACGGCCACTTGACTTCTATCCCACAAAACATCCCAAAAAGTCGAGCAAAACATGCTGGGCATTGCTGGAAAAGTAAGAACGAACTCCTACGCATGGACACACCAGTGTTGGTCAACATCCAAAACCTTACAATCATCAACTCTGTGTACACACTGTGCACCGTCTAAAGGTCTTACCAAGAGCGATGGCTGATAGGGGTCGATGACGAGTGAGAGTTAAGGAAATATGTGCTGTCAGCATCTCTTGATGATGATGATGATGATGACTTAAAGAAATCCGAGCTCCCAGCACGCTTTGATAATGATAATGATGAAGGGTGTGTTTATTTGTGGGCGATAGTCTATGAATTAATGTGCCTTTGTAAGAGGTGGGGTCTGCGCTGATACTCCAAAAAAGAAAGAAGGAAATACCGAAGACATCAAAAAATAAGAAATATACGAAAGAACGTAGAAAATGTTGATAATAACCAAAAAATAAAAAGGATGGGAGACGAAGAGAATGCGTTTTATATCGAATGAACCGCAAGAGAAACAAATATTGATTTAAGAATAAAAGCCGCCTGACCAAATGCTTCAAAAGGGAAAAAAAAAAAAAAAAAAAAACTAAAGTCAGCAAATTTTTTTCAAAGCAAAAATAAAATAAATTTGATTATTCTGCGAACATTGTCCGATTTTCAGAAACGCAATTTTTCAGCTACAACAAGTAACATCTCTTGCATCATTTTTCGTTGCATCTAGTCTCGGTAGTTCCCATCAAGGGAAATTACTCGGCATGACTCTCTGACGGTTGAAAATGATTTATGGGCACGAGGATGAGGAAGAACTTCAGAAAAATCTAAGATAGCTAAAGCCATGGCCACCGGTTATGTGCTTACTAATGGAACTACAGAACATGTTTTTTCTAAGATTTCAAAACCTTTCAAGATTTTAGTTAAGCTAAGTTTTGGTAAGAAATTAGAAGTTGAGATCCGAAGAAGAATTGACACGATTCAGACCACAAGCTTGTTTAAACAAGCAAGAAGAGTACAAGATGGTTGATGGTTGGTTTGGTTTTATGGCATATCAACCTTTGCAGGTTATTTAACACCAAATCCATTTTTATGTAAATAATCATTTCTATTTCAAACAATTCCGCTTAGCATGAGTACACAGTTTAATTGTCAAAAACATTTCTATTTCAAACTATTCAATTCATTCAAACAGTTCTAATTCAGCTAAGTATAAGTACAGATTTTGTTTACACACAGTTAAATGTCAAAACAGTTCTATATTAAGCAAATCAGTTTAGTGTAAGTACAGTTTCAATGTCAAAAAACAGTTCTACTTCAAATAATTCAGCTTAGCATAAGCACGTAATTTAAATGTAAGTACGGTTTAATTGTCAAAAGCATTTCTATTTCAAGCTATTCAGTTTATTCAAACAATTCAGTTTGGCACAAGTATGCCATTAGTCCTATTTAACTCATAGCGCCCTATCAGGTGCTACCAAGCTGGGATAGATTGGACCTGGAAGCAATGGCTATAAAGGGGTGCTCCGCATTCCCCAAAGCTCCAGCATTACTGGAACCTCACCATCAGATTGTTTAGTGTCATAACAGGACACTCATTGAGAGAGTCTTACCCCTCTGCAGAGGAGCAGTCAGTGTATTCTACACCCCCTGCCGACTGGGCAAAAGATAATTGAATAGGACTACAGGGAAGGACAATCCGATTATTTCTAATTTTCGATTCATTTATTAAGTAAAATCATTAACCCTACTTTGACATAACCCTACTTTGTCTTGCCCAGTCGGCTAGGGCTATAGAATACACCGACTGCACCTCTGAAGAGGGGTAAGACCCCCACCAAATAATTGTCCGGGATATGATACTAAACAATCTGATGGTGAGGTTCCAGTGATGCAGGAGCTCTGGAGAATGCGGAGTACCGCTTCATTGCCATTGCTCCCAGGTCCACTCTGGCCCGGAATTGTAGCACCTGATAGGACCCTGTCTATGGGTTAGATAGAACTAACTGCATACTTATTCTAAACTGAATCGTTTGAATTAGAACTGTTTGACTAAACTGAATAACTTGAAATAGAAATGTTTTTGACATTGAAACCGTACTTCCATTTAAACTGAGTACTTATGTTAAACCGAATTCTTTGAAATGGAACTGTTTTTGACATTGAAAATGTACTTGCACTAAACTGATTTGTTTTATATAGAACTGTTTTGACATTTAACAGTGTGCAAACAAAACCTGTACTTGTACTAAGCTAAATTATCTGAATTAAAACTGTTTGACTATAATATTAACTGTGTACTTAAATCTAAACTGCATGATTATGCTAAACTGAATTATTTGAAATGGAACTGTTTTTTGATATTGAAACTAAACTTATACTAAACTGATTTGTTAAATATTGAGCTGTTTTGATATCTCGCTGTGTGTAAACAAAATCTGTACTTATACTAAACTGAATTAGCTGAATTAGAACTGCTTGACTAAACTGAATAGCTGGAAATAGAAATGTTTTTCACAATTAAACTGTACTTACATTTAAACTGCGTACTTATCCTAAACTGAATTGTTTGAAATAGAGCTATTTTTATAAAAATGGATTTGGCGTTAAATAACCTACAAAGGTTGATATGCCATAAAACCCAACCAACCTACTTTGTCAATAATAATCAATTCCTAATTACCAAGGCGAGGCTTAGAATATGCCGACAGTATGCCGGCCAATTGGTATAATGGTAAGAGTGTTCGCCAATGGTCCGGGAGACCCAGGTTGAATCCAAGGTTGAGTTATACGAAAGACTCCAAAATGGCACTTGATGCCTCCTTGCTTAACACTCAGCATTATAAAGTACGGATCAAGGGTAAAGTGGAGTAACCCAGGGTAGCTATTAAAAAGGAAGCCTTCGGGTAGCCCTCGACTACTGTCGGACAACTTATACCCTGCATAGAGTTAAGCCCCCCCCCCCGCGCAAAACAGTGTCCTAGCTATTACAGTAAATTGTATCTTATGGTGAGGCTCAAGTTCCGAAACTCTTGGGAGTGTGCAGCCCCTGTTCGTCGCCAAGAAGGCGCTCATAATGTAATGATTATCGTCGGTGGAAATGGACACGGCAACCTGAGTTCAAATGCTGGAAGAAGCTTCTCGCATTTTACATAGCACTAATACCCTTCAGAAAGGTATAAATATAACGATCTTCCCCTAATCAAGTATAGGTAAATAGTTAGGCAGACTAAGATCTTTAATCTTGTTATGGCAACCAATCTAGGAAAACTTTATTTATCTAAAAAGATGACCTTGTGTCACATCCTGTTCATGTTGGCTGTTTGTTGTTTTGTTTTACGGCATATCAACCTTTTTCGGGTCATTTAATGCCGAATCAAGTCCTTTTGATAATAACTTTATTTTTAGTTTGGTTTAGTTTTATGGCATATCAACTATTGTAGGTTATTTAATGTCAAATCCATCTTTATACATATAAATATTTCTATTTTAAAGAATTCAGTTTAGCGTAAATACGCAGTTTAAATGTCAAAACAGTTCTATTTCGAACAATTCAGTTTTGCATAAGCACATGGTTTAGTTTTATTTGACCCATATATAGGACCCAATCAGGTGCTACCACTCCCGGCTAGAGTGGAACTGGGAGCCATGGCAATAAAGGGGCACTCGGCATTTCCCAAAGCTCCAGCATTACTTGAGCCTCACACTCAGATTGTTTAGTGTCATATCCAGTACACTGGTTGGGTGGGAGTCTTACCCCACTGCAGAGAAGCAGTCGGTGTATTCTACAAACCCAACCGACTGGGCCAATCCTGTTCATGGGGGAGGGTTTGGGTACCATCTTGACCCGGTTCGTAGTGCCGGTTAGTGTTTTATATAAGCTTGAGTAAGACAATCCTGATGTTACTCAATAAGACCAAAGATCTGCACCAATGGAAATTCAACGGTGTGTGTAATATATACAAAAAAAATTAATTACGAAATTAAAATAATTACTATGTCCAACTGATAGAGTATATGTATTTATTGAATGATAGATTCCTTCTTTGTTTTTTGATAGCATATCAATCTTCGTAGGTGATTTAATGCCAAAACTATCCTTGTAAAAAACAGAAGCGATACTATTTAATCTATAGCTGGGGATAAAGGAGTTCATATCTATATTGTTAATAAATAGGAATAGTTACTTGAAACCATATAAATGTGGATAAATTAGAAGGAAATACTTAAAACCATACGACTGTGTGCCAATTGTTTTTTTTTTTTAAATTCGACATTAAATGACCCATACGAGGTTGTTATGCTGTTAAACAAATAAACCAAAATAAACTTAAACTATGAGACAGTCTGCAACATTATTTTTAGAGAGAGAGACAGACAGACAGACAGACAGAGACAGAGAGAAGCGGTTTCTTTATACAGCCCTTTGACTAAAAAAATAAAATAAAATAAAATAGCTTCAATGAACATTATTGAAATTGTTCATTATGAAACAAAACAATTTCTGAATTCCTGTATGAATTTTGGGTTCAATCCCTGGTCAAGTCATACCAAAGACTCAAAAAATGGTACTTCATGCCTCCTTGCTTAACACTCAACATTATAAGGTATTTATCAAGGGTAAAGTGGAGCAATACAAGGAATGGAGTTGCACCCTCCCCTACACCTCAGTGTATTGCTATTAAAAAATAGTCTTCGGGCCACCCTCGACTACTACGACTATTTTTACGATTCTTCAGAATAGTCATTTTCAAGATTCTGTCATTTCGGCTTGGTATCTCTCCTTTCCGTCTCATTAAATCTGTTACTTGAAAGTGGAGGTGCACTTAGCGTAACGGTTATTATTGTTGGAAATGGAATCAGCGACTCGAGTTCAAATCTTTGACGGGGCTATTTGCGTTTCATTTCACTCTAATTCCTTTGAATCTTGTCCTCTCTCCACCTACGACCAAATAGTAGGACAGACAAGGTTCTTTAGGCTTAGTAAGACGAACATCGCTTAAAGATTTACCTAGTGCCACGTCCTGATTGCGCAGGAGAGACTTAGTAAATATATACTTGTAATGTTTAGTCAGTTATCTAAACTGTTGACAATGGTATGTGGATATCTGTAAACCTTATAAGTTTCTGTTTAAGACTTGACAAGTTGACGAAAACCAGCAATGTGGCTTTTGATTTCAACGGTTACGTGAAATGTTTTGGATTACATTTTTATACACAAACATTGCGGATTGGTTACATTTATGATTGTCACATATTTTGCCTTTATTCGATAACAGTTCAGTCGGCTGGAGCTGTAGAATACACCGACAGCATCTCTGCAGAGGGATAAGATCCCCTCCAAAAAAGTATCCTGGATACGACACTAGATAATCTGATGGTGAGGCTCCAGTAATGCTGGAGCTTCTGAAAATGCGGAGTACCCCTTCATTACCAACGATGCCTGGTTGTTGTAGCCTAACAAAAGGTTAGTGAATGAGAAAAAGCCAAAACGGAGGTTTGAAAAGAAATGGAAATCTTTATAACATTAAACAAATACAATACTCACCAACAGCATGTAGAAGGGACCCACTGCTTGTGGTGATTACTTAGTCACCATAAATCACCCACCCTCACAATCGTGTCCAACATATTTATGAGGAATTGTGCCCGTGGTGTAATGGTTATCGTCACATGAATTGGACACGGCGACACGAGTTCAAATCCTGGACTGATTGCATTTCACATAGCACTAATACACTTGAGAAAAGTATGAATCCAATTATTCTCCCTCCAGCTATGGGTAAATAGTAGGGCAGACTAGATTCTTCAGCCTTGGTGAGGCAACTAGTCTAGGAGAAGGAAAACTCTGAATTCAAACCTGTTAAACTCCGCTTAAAAGATTGACCTTGTGTCATATCCTGCCCGAGCGGAGGGGTTGGGTAAATATGATATGATGAGGAATGGGAGATACCCATTACTATTCACCGGTAGGATATATAACACTTCCCATTTTTAGATTTACTCTGCAAAGAGTCAATATCTTTTCCTTTTCAGGTAAATGTCGATTCTCTCTTTATCCTTTCCTTTCCTCCTACTTTGTCTTTTTTGTTGTATTTTTGCTCCAAGAGCTTTTCGAGGAATGGGTACATCATATGTATTAATTTACTTAGCTTTTTTTTTGCTTATATGTAGCACAAGGCCGCATGAATGGGGCACCCAATGAGAATCGAACTCACTCGTGTAGGTTTGCTAGTCTACCTTGCTAACCATTACACCACCCGTGGTGCCCTGGGTACATCATATGTACGTATCGAAAAGAACTTCCATAAGCTCAACATCTACGGGAGTATCGTTCACTTCATCTGTATGCCTACTTTTTGTTTGATTCAAGTGCTTTTTGTGCACCATTTTCGGTCCTTTGACTAAATATATGATCCTAACGATTCTTTTGACGATAGTTCCATCTTCCCAATATCTTTTTCCCGTCTGATATATTCTGTAAAAAAACCTTTTCATCCACTTTGTAAAATTTACTTCCAGTTTTTTTGTACTGTATGTTCGATTTTTTTCTTATTTGGTATCAGCTTGTCAAAAATCGATCTTATTTTCCGTGAAAACATAATTTCTGCTGGAGTCAAGACCAAAGATGCATTTTTATTAGGTGTAAGCCGATAGATGTGTAGAAGCTGTTGCAATGCTGCCTCCGTGGACCCTCCGTTAGATTTTTAGCGCCCTCTAGGAGGTATCCACGAACCGTTTTGCTTGGCTGTTGCTTCTTAGGTGGTAATGGGCGGTTATTATGTGTTCCATCACAAACATTTTACAAAACTCTTGAATTCTTTTGATGTAAATTGGGTGGCATTGTCTGAAACAATAGAATCTGGAACCTCAAGTTTCGTGAACGGTTTGTGTAGAAAACCAAATACTACTTCCGTGGTTGATTTCTTGCATCTCCATATCTCTAGCCACTTGGAAAAGCTGTCTATAACGATCAAATAATATGAACCCTTAAGTGGACTAGCAAAGTTAATATGCAGACGTAGCCATGGGCGGTCAGTTTCTGGCCATGGGTTGAACTTTATGGGTGGTGCTTTGGGACAGCTTTTGCATGACTTTACCAAACTTTCGATGTCTCCATCCATGCACGTAACTTCTCATTGAGCTTTTTATTCTGGATATACCAGGATGCTCTGTGTGGAATTAAAAAAATCAAAAGGTGAATGAAAGAATTCGTTTCTGCAGTGATAGAGATACCACCACTCTTTCGCTGTACATGAGAATGTCATTGCAAATTGAATATATTAGTGAATTCAATAAGTTTCCAGACTTTTTTGGTACAGGCATTTAAAATTGTCGTAGACTCTTGAAAATTCACTATGTCATTGCTATACATCTAATGATATGACGGACGAATTTTTATGATTTCAGGTTCAAATGAAAAGCTACAGCAGGAACTGGAATACACCCTACTAAAGCCTGATTGTCACAGCTGGTGAATTTCAAAAATGCAATCAGGACGTGAGGACACTTTAAAAGAACGATATGCAATAAAATTCTGTTTTAAACTGCCACAGAAAAAAAATGCCACTGAAATGTATGGAATGCTTCAGACTGCTTTTGGACCATCTTGCATGAATCTAGCATTAGTTTTTGAGTGGCAAAAGAGATTCAAGAAAGGCAGGGAGTCTGTGAGGGATGATGAGAGGTGTAGGAGGAGTAAGGAAGTCAATACACCAGAGTTGATTGGCCAAAGGGTTAGGGTTAGGGTTACTATGTTGAGGTTTTAAGGGAGTTAAGGAAGAGATTTCGTCGGAAGAGGCCAGCACTCTTCAAATCGGGTCAGTGGCATTTCCAGCAGGACAATGCATCAGTTCACAACTCCATCCTTGTCACAGTCTATTTGACCAAGATGACCCTATAATCCAGACCTTGCTCCCTGTGACTTTTCGTTATTCCCTAATCTCAGAGGCTGTCGTTATGAGAGAATTGAGGAGATGAAAGAGGCCGTGACGAAGGTCATTGTCACGCTCACACAAGAGGACTTCCATTGGGCCTTCAAGAAGTTGTTGGAACGGTACAACAAGTGCATTGCAGCCGGAGGAGATTACTTCGAAGGGGACTAGAGTTTTATGTGTGTACTATCAATAAAAGTGCCCATACGAAAAAAGTCTGGAAACTTATTTAATGATCCTTGTACCTCGGATTCTCTTGTACTCTTGTCTGTTGGATTTTTCTTCATTTCTGCAATAAAATTCTCATCCAACGCTTTATTATTTCTTCTAACGGCAAGGGTAGTTACTGCACAATATTGCATAGTATTTTTAAAATCCTCTTCCGTTCGTAGGAAGGCAATGACTGCGTGTTCCAACGGTTCACTATTTTTGGAGATAAGTCGGGAAAATTTCCAATTTCATCCTGAAATCATGATTCAATAAGATAGTTCCCCATCGCTGCAAACTTTTCGCTATAGGGGTCGGTAGGCCTTTTTCGGTCCCAAAAATAGCTAGCAATGGTCTGTTATCCGTTTGTAACGTAAACCTTCCGTAAAGGAATCTATGAAATTTCTAAGGGGCAGACACAATACCTAAAATCTCCTTTCCTATCACCGAATAACTCTTTTCGGTTATAGGAAGCGTCATGAATGCGTAATTGAGCCGTTTATTCATAATGCAGGCTCCTATTCCGAATGAACTAGCGTCACTTGCTACAATTATTTCTTTTTGGGGCTGTAGAATACACTAACTGCACCTCTGAAGAGGGGTAAGACCCCCACCAACGAGTGTCCTGGATATGACGCAAAACAATCTGCTAGTGAGGTTCCAGTAATGCTGGGACTTTGGGAAATACGGAGTACCCCTTCATTGCCTTTGCTCCAGGTCCACTCTCGCCCGGCATGGTAGCACCTGATAGGGCCCTATCTATGGGTTAAATAGAACTAACGGCATACTTATGCAAAACTGAATTGTTTGACTAAACTGAATAGCTTGAAATAGAAATGTTTTTGACATTTAAACCGTACTTCTATTTAAACTGCATGCTTATGCTAAACTGAATTGTTTGAAATGGAACTGTTTTTTGACATTGAAAGTGTACTTACACTAAACTGATTTATTAATATAGAACTGTTTTGACATTTAACTGTGTGTAAAAATTTGTACTTAAACTAAACTGAATTCTTTGAAATAAAACTGATTATTCGCATAAAAAATGGATTTGGCGTTATATAACTAACAAAGGTTGATATGCCATTGAAGGTGCCCGTAGTGTAATGGTTATCGTTGTAGGAAATGGACACGGCGACACGAGTTCAAATCCTGGACAAGACCGATTGCATTTCACGTATCACTAATACCCTTGGGAAAGGTATGAATCCAATAATTCTCCCTCCAGCTATGGTTAAATAGTAGGGCAGACTAGGTTCTTCAGCCCTGGCGAGGCTACTAGTCTAGGAGTAGGTAAACTGAATTGAAACCTGTTAAACTCTGCTTAAAAATTGACCTTGTGTCATATTCTGCTCGAGCGTAGGGGTTGGGTAAATAACGATATGCCATAAAACACCAACAACCAACCATTATTTCTTTGGGGGGAAGGAAGGGGGATCGTAATGTGCCAAAAACAAGTCCGACGATAGCATTTCTTTAATTTTTTCAAATGCTTCCTGGTACCCCATCGTCCAAGCCCATTAAGTTTCTTTTTTTATAGTTTGTTTAATGAAGCTCACAATCAATGTATGTTTGGTACGAATACGTTGTAATAATTTGCCAAACCCAGAAAACTTTGTAGGGAGTTGACATTCTCAAGAGCCGGCATGTCTTAGATCGCTTGCTTGTGGTGGATCTGGTCTCCTGCCTGTTTAATCAATTATTTGCCCTAGATATTTGATTTTACCCAGAAAAAGATTCCTTCTTTTAGCTTGTATCTATATTCCTGAATCCTTCTGAAAACCTCGAAAACATTTTTCTGATGTATTTCTAGGTTTTCACTTTTCAGCTAAATATCGTCTATATAAGCGACTCCAAAGTTAAGTCCACTAAGCATCTTATCCATAACTTGCTGAAAAATAACAGGGATGACCTTTATCCCAAAAGCCAACCAAATTAATTTAGAAATTCCTCGACGTGTTTATCGTAATTAATTTTGAACATTCGTCGTCCACTTCAATTTGTAAATACGCGTTACTTAGGTCAATTTTCGAAAATATCAGAACCCCGCCAAGTTGTGCAAAAACCTATTCCGGCTCCAGAAGTGGGTTATGATAATTTTTAAGGGCGTCGTCTAAGCCCCAGGAGAAATCCGCGCAGATACGTATCTCTTTAGACATTTTATACATAACGTATAACCCGTATAGTTTGCACCGTCTGGGCACTTATCTTCAGCACGGTATCAAATATAGTACTATGGTTCGGCACCAATTATAACACTATCGCTTGGTCCAGTACCAAATGTTCTGGGGTCGGTTCTGTGGACGGTTACTATTTGTAACGCTATCGTTTGGGTAAGGTACTAAATGCAACAATATCTTGGCACGGCACCACTGTACGGTCACGACTACCAATGCCGATACTAGGGCCAAATGTAATACCGTTGTGCACGACAACACTCGTGTCAAATGCTATAATAATGATTGGTCTTATCTTGGTAACGGTGCCAAATGCGATACTATAATTGTCACGGTGCTTTTATTTTAGTCTTATCCTGATAAGGGCGCCAAATGCCTTTCCGCCGATAGGGAATGACACAATCCAGCCGAAACTTCTTCTGTCGATCGGGGTGATCCATTGGAACAATGTTGCCTCGGGTTGGGAACTTAAAAACTAGAAGAAATCTCCGTCAACAATTAACAATCATTTATTGATCGATGTTCAGACTGACAACTTTTTCAAAATTTACTAATTTTTATATATCTAAATTCAGGATGTCGGTAGGGTGATGTCATCTTGCTTAGTTATTAAGTCATCTTATTTTCTCCAAATGTTTACCGTTTTTTCATTTCCCCAATAAAACCTGTGACAAGATATGAATCTATTTTATTCACAATTGATCTTTCTGTGTTGGCCACTTGAACTTTCAAATTTGACTTATATTTCCGCTCAAAGATTTCAGCTAATTTAACAGCTACCTGAAAAATTCGCAGCCTTACAAAACCATTTAATGAAATAATTGACCATCACGGCAACTGGGTTATATACCTCCCTTCCATAGAAAATCAATTTTTTCAAAGACAAAAATTTATTTATAGTTAAATATATAGTTATAATAAAAAAAAATAATAATCCTTACAAGTACTAAATGAAGTTAACCAAGCAAGAAGAAAAAGGGAAATAAAGAAAAAAAAAATTACGTTTGCTGACCTCAAGGAAAAAGAAAAGGAAGAGTGGAATAAGAAAAAAAAAATGCTATGTTTGCTGATTGACTCCAAACAAGAGGTAAAAAAAAATGAAAAAAAAAATCAAAAGGTGAATGAAAGAATTCAACATAACAAAAGATTCGAAAATTAAGAAGCTGAGTAAAAAGTCAAAAGGTTTGGTACAAGTGCTCATTTCTCAAAGAAAAAGTATATTTTTGGTTATATCTGTCTTTCAAGGGTTTAAGTGTTTTTATATGGACATTCATTATAAAAATGTAATTCTCCACATGCGTAACAAGGGTTTGGAGTAAAAAATTTTCATTCACTATTTTCTTGGCGCGCTTTTTAAATGTGCGACAGACCGATTACTTTAACATCTTGTTAAACACAAATCTTCTGCTAGGTTTTGCAAAGTGAGATTGGGTTCATTTTCAAGTTTATTTAAATCCCACCTCCTGATTTCAAGGTCTTTTGTTCACACCAAACCTTGCACAAATATCAAACAATTAGACTTGTCAGAGCTTTATTCTCTCAGTTTGATCGTTTACAATGCTAGCGAACGTTATGAAAAAACGCCCAAGTCTTCGTTCTTGTTCATATTTTCCGTTGTTCAACAAATTATTCTTCGAATTTTTCATGCCTTTGTTCGTATTTATCCGTTATTCTTATTGCTTCAATATTTCCGGTAAAGCTGTTTTAAAATCCATTTTTTTACTTTATGTGAACTAACTTTTCACAAAAAGTGAATATATATATTTTACACAACTGAATCTACCAATTACTTAACTTCCAACGTAAACCTTTTGACCGAGAAAGCCTCAACAATACAATGTTTTCGTAGTTGGAATATCACATTTTTCTGAATGTTGTATTTCGGACAACTTGGTTAATATCTACGTAATCCTTAGAAAATCCTTGTTGCCAAAAAATGCTTTGTAACAATGGTAATTTTTTATTTTACTTAGCCAATGTAGCCTTGGTGAATTTTACGTGAGTTTTGCCGATAGATTCGTTCGTAGAATATCGTATTCGTGAACGTTTACACGATTTGTGTTCTATCAAAATCCTTGTTCGCCAAAATGTTTTACTGGTGAAGGTTTGAGTTCGACCAAATCCTTCGTCGCTAAATGTTGTAACCTAACAAAAGGTTACTGAATGAGAAATAACCAGAACGGGGGTTGGAAATAAAATGTAAATCTTTATACATTAAATAAATATGATACTCGTCAACAGCGAGAAGGTACCCATTGCTAGTGGAGACTACTTATCAAAAATACCCGATATCTGTATCTGCCACCCACCAGACAGGACTTGATACAAAGTCAATGACCCGAAGGTCGATTATAGTGGGGATTAAGGGAAGGGATGATCAGGCACGAGCTGCGGCTCGAGCCCTGCTGGTCTATGCAGGTCATCGTCCCACTTAGTGCAAGGTATCAAGTCTGTCGAGAAGTATTGACAGTCTGCTGAACAGTCAGCGAAAATGCCCGATATTTGTCTCTGTCTCCTACCAGACAGGACTTGACACAAGGTCAATGACCCGAGGGTCGATTATAGTGGGGATTTAGGAGAGGGTAAAGTTGGGCATGAGTCGAGGCTCGAGCCCTGCTTGACTTTGCAGGTCATCGGCCCACTTAGGGCCTGATGAGCCAAACATGGTTCAGGCGCGAATGCCTGATTATAGCTTAAACTGGACAGCAAGGTCCAGTGCGATACAAAAGTGACAAAGTTACTCACCCGAAGGTGGCCCAGCCGAAGCCGGGGGCCTTTTGGCGTCATGTCTGCCGGACATGGAGTGCTTGTCAATGCTGCAGCTCACCCACCCGAAAGTGGCCCAGTCGAAGCTGGGAGCCTTTCGGCCTCAAGTCTACCAAAGCATGACCGCTCAAATGTAATGTGGGCCTGATGAGGCTAGCTAGACATGGACCCAAATCTGGGTCCAGGCACGTATGTCTGATTATAGCTTAAACTGAACAGCAAGGTCCAGTGCTATACAAGAGTGACAAAGGTGTCAGTGATGCAGCTCCCCCCCCCACCGAAGGTGACCCAACCGAAGCCAGGGGCCTTTTGGCCTCGAGTCTGTCATAGAGCATTAAACGTCCGGCACGAATGCCAGACAGCGAATTGCCCACCCCAACAAGAGTGTCCAACGTATTTATGAGGAATAAGACATACCAATTCACAGATAAATTGTATAACACAGGTCTCTGTCCTGGAGTGGTAGGACCTGAAAGGGTCCTATCTATGGATCAAATTGAAATGTTAAAAATAGAACCATTTGATCATTTAACTGTGTGTAAATAAATGAATGATGTTTAATTGAATTGTTAGTGATACATAGTAATACTTGTAACCATTTAACTTTGTTGACTTATCTTTACAAATCATAAATATCAAATATATATATGAATAAATCGGATTTGGCATTAAATAACATTCAATGGTTAATATGCCATAAAACCAAACCAAGCCAAATCTTATACATTTAATATATATGTATGAAGAGGGTTTGCTATCAAATATCAACAAGGGTTGATATGCCATAAAACCAAACCAAATCATATATAATTAATATATATGTATAAAGAGGATTTGGTATTAAATAACCTACAAGGATTGATATGCCATAAAAACCAACCAAAACAAATCATATATAATTAATATAGATGTATAAAGAGGATTTGGTATTAAATAACCTACAAGGATTGATATGCCATAAAACCAAACCAAATTAATCTATTCAATAAAATAAAAGTAGCACATTATATATTGGAAAGTGCTTACCTCATTTTTGCCCAGGAATGTTAATAGCATTTTAGCATTTTTTGATCACGTGAAATTTTCTTCCACGAGAATATATATACTTAATTGTATTTTCGCCCAGTCATTGTGTGGTAGTTGCGTGACTAAACAATTTGTTCTTAAAAAGATGTCGTTCGGAAAATAGCGTCTGATTTCAGAATAAACTGTTATTCCTTAATAAATGAATTTAAAGTATTTTAATCAGTCAAAATATGATCCTTAAACATCTATGCATTTCTTTCATTGATTAACTAGTTTATTTTTACCTGTATGATAATTCTCTAAAGGCTTTGATATCAAGAAATCTTTAAATGCAGTTTCTACATCTCCTTTGGAAAGGAATGCGTTTTGGCGTAAAAAAATAAAAAAGTGTCCTGACACTTGAAAAAATGGTTTGTCAGTTGGTGAGAGATCACGAGATATGTTAAACGAAACAAAGGTCTCGTGACCGAGGTCAGTGAGCTTTTGCAGTGTCATCCTGGCAACATTTGGCCGAGAATTTTCATGAAACAAATTTTGACCACGTCGATTAGCATGTGCTAGTCGCATTTTACTTAACTGAACATGCGTTTCTACCCTCTTGACCTTCACGATTCGTATCCCCACTACGGAGCCTCTGAAACCAGCTCTGCAATGTTAGATCACAAGTAGATCCTTCATTCCATGTTCTGTTGATATTGGCAGCTGTTTGAGAGGTATAACTAAGCTTGAACTCCACATGCATAACTTTTTCTTTTTTCTTTTTTTTTCTTTTTTGTTTGTTTTTTTTTGGGGGGGGGTCTTTTTTTTTTCTTTTTTGTTTTTTTTCGTGATTAAAAGCTGATAGCCTTCAAAATAAAATTCTTGAAGAAATGATAAAAAATATTAACAGAGGACACTTTAATCATTAGGAAAATGAATTTTTTATACGACAACAATTAGAATAACGTTAGTACAGAATTTAAATATTTTATACTAAAACCGGACGCTATCTTCCGAATAACCTAATATTTCGACCGCTTCATTAATTTTCATTTTTTAAAAATATACAAAATAAATACTTATACTCACTGACCAATCACATCATTTGAAAATATTGGCTTTGGCAGGAGATCGTGTAACAGAAACTGTTTTAAGAGTTCTTCTGTTTCAATTCTTCCTTTTGGTTTGTAGTTCTTTCAACTTCTTTGGATGGTTCTTAAGAAAAAATTCAAGAATCCTGATAATTATACATACGTTACTTCCAATTGTGTATATTCTATTGGTTTATATCATCCAATCCCATTCATATACACAATTCCTACAGTATTCTCGTTCCTACTTATGCTTATTCTTTAACTTCTTATATACTTATAATATTGACTGTTTCATCTCGGTCTCCGCATCCGTAACATTTAGGGTTTCCAGATAAAACAATAGTTTAAAAGTGCAGCATATGTAAAAGATACTAGCGAGTTTTTTTTGGGGGGGGGGCTTTTAAAATAAGGTAAACAATTAAGTAATTTACGAAGCTCTTTGCTTCGATGTGGCACAAGGCCGAATGAATGGGGCGCCCAATGAGACTCGAACTCACTTGTGTAGGTTTGCTAGTCCAGCTTGCTAACCGTTACACCACCAGAGGTGCCCAAGGTAAACAATTAATGAGAATAAAAACCAATTATTGATCTTTTATGCATTGAAATGTTATGGAACAACCCACATGCCGGGTTTGTTGGTTTGGGCCATTCGACTAAGGGTGTGGACCCCGTTGTTGATACTCACACCTGGCTGTGTGGGCATTTCATAGGTTGTACAAAAAAATAAAATAACCAACAACAGAGGGTGGAAGAAAGAAAAAGACAAACACGGATTCAGAACGGCAAAACGTAAGAAGGTGAAGTTGGTTCTTTTTAGCATTTTATGTATGTTCATGGCTATCGTGAGAACTCAGCGAAAATCTTACACAGACGCCAAAGATGCTGACTCATCTGGTCTTCGTCTCCACCGCTCAACGTCCTGCTTCTGACTTCACTGCCCCCTGTCCAGGGCTTGAGTTGTCCGACTGACTGCTTCAGAGTCTCAATCCTCACTGACTACTCTCTGCTTCGGAGTCTCACTCCTAACTGACTTATGTCTTTCGTCCTTCTCTTCCGGTCTCACAGCTTTTCGTGGACATAGCTCTTTGAGTGGTCTTCGCATCAAAATAGACAAAGGAATATCTAGACACTCTGGTGCCAATTCAATGATGTTAAAGATGTCTCCACTGGCCACTCACAACGCACAAATTCCCACACACACATCCATATATATACATGCATATATCATCATCATCATCATGTCGCGCTGGTAGCACGGATATCCCTGACCCTCTCTCGCCACTCCTCCCTATCGTTCATCGCTTCTGGCAGGTCTTCAGGACAACATTCCGTATCCTCACATAGCTGCTGAATGTATGTTCGTGCTGGTCGTCCTGCTTTTGCGCGGCCATGTGTGGGGGTCCATAAGAGTACATCTCTTATGAGTTCGTCCCTGCTTCTCCAGCAGTGTCCTGCATGTCTGGTTCGTCTAACTTGAATAGTTTTCGTGATAGGAGGCAGGTGGCCGTACAGTTGGTGTCTTGTGTGGTGACATGCATATACATATATATATATACATATATACATGAATGCTCATCATCGTGCCACAGTGTAATTTACGAGACACGTAAAGAGAAGAATAAGTAAAAAAAACTAAGTAAAGTTTTCCGATAGTAGCCGAGGGCAACCCGAACGCTACCTTTTCAATACCCATTACATCTAGATGTTGGGAAGGGCGCTACTTCTTTCCCTGGACTGTTCCACTTTACCTTGATACGTACCTTGTAACGCAGAGTTTTAAGCAAAGCGATATCAAGTACAATTTTTGAGTCTTTGATATGACTCGACCTGAGACTGAACCACGGTCCCCCGGGCCATTGGCGAATACTCTACCCACTAGGAAAATGGCCCTGTAGTTGTCCAAAAACGCATTTTTAACTATACTTTCTATATACTCAAAGTCACCTTAAGCAAGAAAAGTTAGCCACTATTGGCAAAGGGTTACAAAATAAAAGATGACGTCTAAAAATATAACAAAAATGTATAACAAAGGAGCCAACAAAGCTGAAATTCCCTTATTAACCCTAGATTTTAAAAAGCTCAAGGGAAGATGGTCGAAGAAAGAAGATTTTGGAATGGAATATGGTCGAGTGTTGAAATATTCACATGCAGCTCGTCGGAGAGAGAAATACAAGTTCTTACAGGAATCTCTCTAATAAATAGAACGAATGAATACAGTTCATCAAAACGTTTTCCATAAAAGTAGAAATAGAAGAGGGACAAACTGGCCATATTCGGCGATGGAAAAGTGGCTGAAACGGCATAAACGTATACTGATTGAAATTTGACAAAATATTGGTGGCGAATTATATATGAGCAATAATTTTCTAAGAGTTAAATTTAAACAATGACATGGACTAGGAGCAAATCGATGGCTTGCCTGGCGTTCACGCCGAGTGTATTTTGTTGATTTGAATCGCCTGGTCTCAGGAGACGGTCTCCCCAGATAGTACCTGCTTTGCAATGCTGAATTCATGGCTTAGCGCCCGAGGCGCCCCAACATGGGGATTGCCGAAGGGACCTAGCATTTTTTGTGATGGCTGTGCATGAGTCTCGATTTGTGCGTAGATCCACACAATAAAATGGCCTTCGCAGCATCCTGACTGGATGGGAAGTCAGTTAAATCGCAATAATTGGGAGAGTACAGGACTGCGACATCTTAGTGAATTCGAACTTCATACGTTCACTTTCGGGCAAATATCCATCGGTTAATCCCCACTTATCTCCACTGGCGATAGGTTAAATAGTACCACTACAGTTCTTCTACAGGAATAGTTTTAGCATTAAATAACCCAGGAAGTTTAATATGCAATCAAAGCAAATAAAAGGAATGAAACAAAAATTAATTCAGTAAATTAATAGTTTCGTAACCATAAATAGAGTCAACGAATACATGAGGTCGACTTATACACAGATATGTATAGTAAATGTATACAGTCCAGTTGGCAGGGAGCTGTAGCAAACGTTTACTGTACCTCTGCAGAGGGGTAAACGCTACTCCTGCATCCCTCATCGAGTATCCTGGATTGATGCTAAACTGCATCTGATGGTAAGGCTTCAGTCTTAGAGCTTTGGGGAACGTGGAGTACCCCTTCATTAGTTCCAAGTCTACTCTGACTCAGAGTGGTAGTACTTGTAAGGGTCCCATCAATGAGTCAAATAGAACTATTTAATCATTTAACTATGTGCAAATAAAACTATTACTGATAGATAGTACTACTCGAAACCATTTGACTATGTGCAAATAAATAAGCTTTGGCTCGTTTTAAAATGTTACCTACAAACTATTCCCTTTATAAATCATATGCATAAACAGGATTTGGAATTAGATAACCACCAAGGGTTGATATACCATTAAACAAAAGAAAACTAGGTATGATATCAATATTATAATGTTTGTTGGTATGATTCTATATAACAACTAGAATTTCAAGTTGGCGTAAAGTTTTTGTAAAAGCAATTGGTCATAATCTGTTTTGCAGGATAATAATAATAATAATAATAACCCTGAGAGGAGTCCTGCAGACTTGAGGAGAATTCCTGTCACTCAAACTCCAGCGAAAAACCATCAGCTAACACTGATGTGAAAAACTCAAAAGGAGTAAATAATAATAATAATGATAAGAATCCTTGAGGGGACTTGCAGTCACTCAGACTCCAGGGGGGTGTCCTCGAGGTGTAATGGTTAAAGCGATGGACTGCGGAATCGTAGTACGCGAGTTCGTACTCCAGTCGCGCTATTACGTTCACTTTCGGGCAAATACCCTTGGGAAAGGTATGAACCCCCTTATCCTCCCAGCTATGGGTTAAATAGTACCACGACTGTTCTTCTAGGAGAATAGCCTTGGCATTAAATAACCTACAAAGGTTGATATGTCATTAAACAAAGAAACCAAACCAAACCATCAGACTCCAGTGAAAGACCATCAGCTAACGCTGGAGTGAAATCTTCGCAAGGAGTAATAATAATAATAATTACATTATGTACACGAAATATATCAAGCTGTTTACAAAAAATGAAAAGGAATTGGAGACGATGATACGAACATATATTAAAGCAAAAATAGATAATATGCAACAGAATAGTAAATGTAGGTGACGTGGTGATTTAGATTAACCACATACGCGAATGCAGCAAACTAGCGCAAAAGGAGTACAAACTAGACACGATTAGGAGGGGAAGGTGATCCACTGGGAACTGTGCAAGAAATTGAAATTCGACCATACGAACAAATGGTATATACATAAACTAGAGTCCTTCCCAGAAAATTAGACGCATAAAATTCTCTGGAATTTTAAGATACAATCAGATCACCTAATCCAAGCCAGAAGACCAGTGAACAAAAAAAAAAAAAAAAAAGAAAACCTCCCGATTAGAGGTCTCTGCCATCCCGGCTAACCACAAGGTAACACTGAAGAAAAACGAAAAGAGAGATAAATATCTAGACCTTGCTAAAGAATTCAAAAGCTTTAAAACATGAAAGTTACAGTGATACCAATTGTAATTGGCGCGCTCGGTACAGTCACCAAAGGATTGGTAACAGAATTGAAGGACTTAGAAATAAGAGGAAGTGGAGACCATTCAAACTACAACATTGTTGTGATCGGCCAGAATACTAAGAAGAACCCAGGAGACTTGAGGGACTTGGTATCTCTCAGACTCCAGTGGAAAGCCATCAGCTAACGCTGATGTAAAAAAAACCTCTCAAAAGAGTAAAATAATGATAATACTATAACTGGCTCAGGTACTTATTGTAAAAGGTAAAATATAAAATAGCCTGTCTGTGGACTTTAACTAAGTTAAAACTTTTTAAAAAATTTGTGACCCGCTGTATATAAACACTTACCATAATTGTTCTCGGTCACATCTTTGTCAAACGCACAGATAAAAAAAACAACCCCTGGGTTTGGTAGACATGCAGGACACTGCTGGAGAAGCAGAGATGAACTCATAAGAGATATACTCTTATGGATCCCCACACATGGCTGCGCAAAAGCAGGACGACTAGCTCGAACGTACATTCAGCAGCTATGTGAGGATACGGGATGTTGTCCTGAAGACCTACCTAGGGCGATGAACGATAGGGAGGAGTGGCGAAAGAGGGTCAGGGATATCCGTGCTACCAGCGCGATATGATGATGATGATGATGACAATATACTACCCATGAAAAATGTCAAATCGAAATATAATTCAATATAGGGCCCAGACAACAGGTTTGAGTGTTATGATTAGCAGGTGCTCCCTTGATAGCCAACATGGGGACCGTTCGACATCCTACGGATACAAACGATTCTTCTTTCGGGTACACAAACGATGAACAAATCAATCACTCAAACCAGAGACCACAGCGTAAAAAATAGACTAGGGAAGATAACAAATTAGCATTATACTGTTATTTTTTGGGCAACCCTACAAAAAGAGGCTATACAAAAAGAATGATAGAAATCTGGACAGAATTCGCCAGATTTAAGACAAAAAATCAAAGGCTTGTTGACCAGGTTAGAATAAAACAAAAAATGGTTGATTTTCTGACCATGAAATACTAGAGATGCACCCACAAATATATAGGCAAACACATCATCATCATCATGTCGTGCTGCTAGCACGGATATCCCTGACCCTCTCTTGCCACTTCTCCCTATCATTCATCGCTTCTGGCAGGTCTTCAGGGCTACATCTCGTATCCTCACATAGCTGCTGTATGTATGTTCGAGCTGGTCGTCCTGTTTTTGCTTGGCCATATGCGGGGGTCCATAGGAGTACATCACTGATGAGTTCGTCCTTGCTTCTCCAGCAGTGTCCTGCGTGTCTGGTTCGTCTAACTTTGATAGTTTTCGTGATAGGAGACAGGTGGCCGTATAGTTGGTGCCTTGTGTGGTGTTGCCGCCAGGACTTGTTCATTATTGCTCGCAACATTCTTGCGTAATTACCGTCTAGCATCTTCTTCAGCCGTTTTGTTAGCGTCCAAGTAGTGCATCCATATAGCAGTATCGATACGACCGCTGCCTGGAAGAAACTGCTTTTCATTTTATCGGTCAGGTCTGATTTCCATATGATCGAGAGCCTATCGATAGCTGTCCATGCTTTCGTTAGCCGTGTGTCGATGTCTTTTTCGGTTGACGAGACGCTGCTTCCTAGGTAGGTGAATTTGTCTACTAGTTTCAGAGAGGTTCCGTCTAGTGTGGAAATGTCGCCTGTTTGATTATAACACATATATTCAGTTTTGTGTGCATTGACATAGAGACCAATGCCTGCGGCGGCTCGTTCCAAACTATGCAGTAGTGTTTTGGCTTGTTTGGGTGTATTCGCCAGTAACGCTATGTCATCGGCGTAGTCGGCGTCGGTAAATGTTTTTGCGGGTTACCTTCTGCTTCTTTTCTTTGTCAGCTCGAAACTCCTAACCAAACAATACATAACAATGACCGATACACCATAAACACATAGACGCAAACATTGACCTAAGAAGGAAAAATGAATGTCGATAGCATTAAAAGAATGTCTGAAAAGAAAACCACATTGATTTCTCTCAGGAACCAAGACTGAAGGAAAGTCAAGTCCAAAATCGAGAAAGTGAACAACTTATTGACAAATATCCCAACAAACGACATCACCGAGTTTAATGATTTAATAAACACGGGAGCAAAATTAGTCTGTGAAAAAATCGGGGTTCCCCTGAATACCATAGATAGAAAGTGAAAAGCCCGGATGGGAACTCAAATTCGCATCACAGATAAGAAGACTACGACAACAAGCAAAAATACTAAAACGTACGAAACTGAAAAAACACGGCAACTAGAACGAAAAATAAAACTTGAAGAGACTTATAAAAAATACTGACGAAAGAAGGAAGACTAAAAAGATATCTAGACAGGACCAAACAATACAGACAAAACAGAACTTTCCAAAACAACGAAAGAAAATTCTGCCAACAAGTAGGGGGAGAATGGTAAAGTCATACCAATAACCGGAAGCGAAAGAGACAAAACGATTTTGGAACGAAATATGGGAACGGGAAGATCGTAACAAAAAAGCCGAATGGATAAACAACATGGTAACGAAGTTACAAATGCTCGAAGACGGCCTTAAAGTAAAAATATACCCCGAAGCACTCAAGGCAACTCTTAAAAATATCAAATTTAAAAAAACCCTGGCCTAGATAGCATACACGGATTTGGGTTTTAAAAAATCACCTCTATCCTCGACAGACTGGGGACCGAAATGAATAAATGCATGCAGAAAACTGAAATACCCGAATGGATGACCAAAGAGATAACCCAAAAAGATGATCCAAGAAGACCCCATCGAAGGAACCGCCCCAAACAATTAGAGATCCATAACGTGCCTACCAAGGATGTGGAAAATACTAACAGCATAAATTAGGGAGGAGATCTACTACTCACTGATAAGCCGCGGAATCTTGCCTGAGGAACAGAGAGGATGCAACAAGGGAACCAGAGGCACTGGGGAACTACTACATATAGACCAACACATCCTCAACAAGAGTAAAATGAGAAAGAAAAATCTGGCTATGGACTGCATTGACTACAAAAAGTCTTACAATATGGTCCCCCAAAGCTGGATACTACACTGTCTAAAAATTTATAAAATACCCGACCAAGTCGTACAGTTTCTCGAGAAGACCATCCTAACTACGGCATAGATCGGCCAAAATACTGAGAAGAGTCCTGGAGACTTGTTGTCACTTAAACTCCAATGAAACACCATCAGCTAACGCTGATGTGGAAAAACTCTCGAGGAGTAAAAATAATAACTGTATGCATATCTGCGTGTTGGAAGTGTTAAGTAAGTATATATATTAGACGACCCATGTAACAATGATCCATGATCACGTTGAGACGTTTATTCAGGAAAAAGTGACGGATCCTTTTAAACATTTCATTCTTGTCTCTTTTACATCAACAATTTTGATGATTAAAAAAAGGAAGTTCAACACGAAGGAAAAGGCTTCAAAATTATGATTCAGTTGTAAATTGAACAGGAAATTGCTTTACCCTCTTTTTCTAGGATTTTCGTGTATTCATTTATCAAAATAAATTTATCCAGTACAACAGATTAATTTTGATTAGTTTAGCAAATTAGGTGCGCGTTCCCTTCTCACAGTAGACATTTTTTCCCGATTCTTGACCTAAAACTCAATCTTTCACACCTTTTTCCGCCGAAATTAATCGACAGATACCATTTACTTCTCCTTTTCAAAGTGAATAGATTGCGTGTTCACTGTTTTCAGTTATATCCGTCACATATTTTTTTAAAGTTGCCACAGAAGGTGCGGATTTTTATGGAGACTGAGAGTGGCAAAACGGAAGCTGTCTTAAGAGAGAAGACATGAACGCGTTAAAATATATATATATATATATATATATATATATATTATTTTCTCTCTTTATCCTTTTGTCTCGAATGACGTAAATCCGTTGCCCGTTGACTAACCCAATTTTTGTTTTTAACAATTAGTCAATCAGTGTTTAGGCCTTTTTCCTATTGAAAAAGAGTTAGATCGTGTCATCTGAAAACTACACTTGAATCCGTCACAGAAGAAATCTATGACTAATTCAAGAAACTGATGAAACTAGAACAATGATGAAATCGAAAAAATGACCTTGTCTTAGAATGATATTTTTAGTCTTATATCGTTAACAAATTTAGACAAACGGTGTACATAGAAATTAAAGCATTTTTTAGCACTGAGTACATTAAACCTTTTAAACATAAGTCCGATCAAGTTTCTTTCCATATTTTTTGTGATTTCAAAGTATATACAGTTTAACCTGGATATAAGAGAGTTGTTGGGACCGGATAATAAATCTCTTATATCCGGGTTTGATCTTTTTTTTGTTTAGGTAGCACAGGCTCTAATTTGAGACCAGAGATAACCTATCTTATATCCGAGTTTCTCTTATATCCGAGTCTCTTATATCCGGGTTAGACTGTGTGTGTATATATATATATAAGTATTTTGTAATTTGCTTGAAGCATTGCACAAATCATTTTGTTTTATAGTATTGAATTAATTTAGAGGGCTATTGCAATTCGAAATAATGATTATTTGAGTCTAATTGATTTTAAAGTAAAACTCCATCATCAGAGACTTTTTTTTAATTTGAACCTCCAACATCGTGTTCATTTATTAAAAAAAAGTCTCTGACGATGAAATTTTACTTTGAAATTAATTATTATTTAGCATTGCAATAGCCCTCTAAATTAATTCAATTATATATATATATATATATATATATATATACTTTGAAAGTAAACATGTTTTTAAATATAAGGACGAGTTTTAAAGAATCAAAAGGAATGCTGAACAGAATTGGGTAAAACCTAAAAGAAACAAGATTCACTTACACATTTCTTGACTATGACATTGCTATCAATTTCATGGAATTTTCTTGAAGAGAAAGAAACGCCATTATCAGATGTATCTATCTATCTAGTTGATTTCTCAGGGAAGCTAAAATCTTATCTTTATTTTTTACAATATTACATTATCATAGCATATCAATCACATACATATGCATTATTTAAAAAGCAAAGTTGGCGACTGTAGTCGAGGGCGACCCAACACTATTTCTTCAATAGCTATTACACCGAGGTGTTGAGGAGAGCGTATAGGACTTTACACTCCTATAATTTAATTTGGGCGGTATGCCACTTGTTCCCACAAAGATGGCAGACGCTCAATGTTCAGTCTCGGGAAACCATTGGCCAGGAGGACCACGTGATATGCTTACAACTACGTCGGCGCGCGAAAATTCAAGTCCTGCGTCTTGAGCCACTGATAAGACGATTTTTTCTATAAATACGCCGTCTTAAAACACATTCTCCCTCTTTTACGATTTTTCTTCGTAGCGGCAACACTCTCCTTTTGACGAAATTCCTTCGTAGCGGCAACACCTTCTCTTTGACCAAATTCCCCCGTATCAGCAACACCATGCCTCGCAGACATTATTGTACAAGAACTATGAGACGCTCTCCCGTCTTTAAAAAAATACCGGTTTCTAATCATAGAAAAAAGACATTTTAATTTTACAATTCTTTTTGTAGTTTAGTTGTGTTACACACACACACACACATACACACACGAGCTCACACATATATATACACACTATCAGTATGTTAGAGTTAGTTATGTTTTCATGTATTAATGTAAGTTTTGATATTATAGAATATAAATTTGTTTTTGTTCGTTCGCCTTGTTTTTAAATGTTCATTTTGTCCACGCCGTTTTACAACCATTATCTATTCCGCTTCTTTTATGCACACTTCACCCCACAAGCGCTACTCCTTTCCCTGGGTTGCTCCGCTTTACCCTTGATCAGTATCTTATAATATTGAGTTTTAACCAAGGAGGCATCAAGTAGCATTTTTGAGTCTTTAGAGAACTCTATTATATGATACCTATCCGAAAAGGTTTGTTTCTCAAATGGAGCGGGCAGTTGAAATAAATTGATAATAGTTAAATGACGGTCTGTTGAGTTTTTCTTCTAATTATATGAATTTGCTCTGTATAGAATTTATAAATGTATAATTTAATTTTCATACATTGAGCACTCCTGGAGATTTATAAGAATCCTCTTATATATTCTCAAATTGAATCATTCTCAACTCATTTTCTTTATATATATATATATATATATATATATAATTTTTTAAAATATCCAGTCAGTGTCCAAAGACAGTAGGTGTGGATTATTCTTTACATAGAGTATATGAGGAAAATCATATAAATCTATGAGAGTACTCAAAGTATGGCTATTGTTAGTTCCCAATTTATTCGCTGGGGTATAACAAAATTCACATTCAGAGCATATATAGTACAATTTGATGGAGACTCAAACTTGGTTAAGTCGTCATAATAAATTTATTTCGCCGGAGAATATTGCTATACTCTCCGTCTCGTCAGATGACTATTTACATGCTTCTCTCCCGTCGCAGAGTAGCAAATGTGGAGTTACAGTTCGTATTCAGAAGATAAAATAAAGGAATTAAAAAATTAAAAAATAAAAAATAAAAATTAGAAAAAAAAAAAAAATAAAATAGAAATGAAAATAAGCATAAAAATAAGAAAAAAAGTGGAAATCAAATTACAAATTATTTCATTCCTAGGCATGGGCAGTGGGGGTCAAAATAAACTTATTATGACGACTCAACCGAATTTGAGTCTCCATCAAATTGTACTATATATATATATATATATATATATATATATATAAGTAGTTGTAAGGTTGGTGACCGTAGTCGAGGGCGACCAAAAGGCTCCCTTTTCAATAGCTACGACACCAAGGTGTAAGGGAGGGCGCTACACCTTTCCCTGGATTGCCCCACTTTACCCTTGATAATTACCTTATATTGTTGAGTGTTAAGCAAGGACGTATCAAGTAACATTTTTAAAGTCTTAGGTATGACGCGACCTGGGACTGAACCCTGGTCTCCCGGACCATTCGTGAACACTCTGTCCACTAGGCCAATGATATATGTATGATCATAAATTGATACTTTCATAGAATACAATAAAGTATAAAGATATATAGATCATTGATATACCATAATAAAATATAATGCAATGCTGGGTGCAGAAGCAAAATAAGGAATGATTTTTAGAACGTTTTTTTTTAAGTCTGATTAGTCTAATTTTTTATAAAAAAAAACAATAAATATAAATTTTCATGATTAGCTTTATTATTCAAGCACTTTTTTTAGATAAAAATTCAGCCCAATATGAGTGAGCAAGGAAAGAAACGACAAAGAATCTATGATTTTCTTAACGCCGAAACCAAGCCAAAGTTTGTTGTTTTTTTTATCTACCGTATTCAAAGCTAAGAAAAAACTCAACAGAAAAACGCTTTACAAGGAAAAGGGGGAGTAGCGGATTGAACAAAAACAAAAAGAAGACTTTTTAAATGCTCTCGCTACGGCATTTAAAAAAGTCCCCATTACGTCAATGGGAAAGTACGCTAATGAATTGAAAGTCCGCGAGAAAGCTGTGAGGACAGCAATTAAACAAGATTCAAATCCAGACCATAACCCCCTTGATTATGCTATATAGAGCGTTCTGGAAAACAAAACAAGTGCAACTTCTCATCTAAATATTGGTTCGCTTAAGACTCCTATTGAGGATTGCCCAGTTGGCTGGGGCTGTAGAATACTCCGACTGCTTCTCTACAAAGGGGTAAGACCATCCCCTACGATTATTCTGTTTATGGCACTAAACAATCTGATCGTGGGGTTCTAGTACTGCTGGAGCTTTGGCGAATGCAGAGCACCCCTTCATTGTCATCGCTCCCAGGTCCACTCTAGCCCGGAGTGGTAACACCGGATAGGTTCCTGTCTATGGGTTGAATAGAACTAAGCCTTGATTTCGAGAGGTCACTGTTATTGACATTTGAATTACTTATTTAAGCCAAACCGAATAGTTTAAAATAGAACTGTTTTAACATCTAAATGGTGTATTTATGCTAAATTGAATTGCTCGAAATAGAACTATTTTGACATCTAAACTGCGTACTTATGCTAAACTGAATCATCTGAAATAAATCTGTCTTTACATTCAACTCTGGGTATTGCCCAGTCGGCTAGGGTTGTAGAATACACCGACTGTACCTCTGCAGTGAGGTAAGACCCCTTCATTGACATCGTACCAAAGTCCACTCTGGCTCGGACTGGTAGCACCTGATAGGGTCCTATCTATGGGTCATATAGTACTAAACTGCGTACTAATGCTAAACTGAATTACTTGAAATAAAACTCTTTTGATATTTAAACTACGTACTTATACTAAACCAAATTGTTTGAATTAGAACTGTTTGACTAAATTGAATAACTTGAAATAGAAATATTTTTGACAATTAAACTATGTACTTACACTTAAATTGCGTACTTATGCTAAATTGAATTGTTTGAAATGGAACTGTTTTTGTACGCTAAACTGAATTGTTTGAAATAGAAATGATTATACGTATAAAAATAGATTTGGAATTAAATAACCTACAAAGGTTGATATGCTATAAAAATCCAACTAACCAACCAACCTATTGAGGAAGAATGGAATAAAATTTCTGAAGAATTTATTTTGAAGGCATGCAAATTGTTTCGAAGGCGTGTTGATACAGTTATTGAAAATAATGGTGGCCGTATTGTGTAAATTTACTGTTTTGAGACTATCTTCTTATTTCACATAGCACTAATACCCTTGGGAAAGGTATGAATCCAATTATTCTCCCTCCAGCTATCGATAAATAGTAGGGCAGACTAGGTTCTTCAGCCTTGGTGAGGCAACTAGTCTAGGAGAAGGAAAACTCTGAATTCAAACCTGTTAAACTCCGCTTAAAAAATTGACCTTGTATCATATCCTACCCGAGCGGAGGGGTTGGGTAAATAGGATCTTCTTATTTTGTAGTTTATTTTTTAAACTAAAATTAATCTTGTTTTAAAATGGAGTCGTTTATTATCCTAGTAGAATATTCCTAATTTTACTTTCACATCCTGTATAATATAATATTTTATAATATAATATTATATAATATAATGCACCTCACACATAGACACATAATGAAAATTCTAATAAAACATGTTCTTTAGTCTCACTATGAAATCCAGTTCATTAAATTCGACTATGAATTTTTTATGTATTTAATTCTATTACAAATTTAATTACTTTTAATACAATTAATATTTTCAAGTTTATTTTAGTTTTAGAACAAATTTAAATATATCTTAATTTAAATTAAAATTTATTATTAAAATTTATCTAATTTTTATGGACATTTCATTTTTTTTTTTTTTTTTTGGCGACAAATATAAGTATATCTAATTTTACCGAAAATTTCATTTTTTTATAGTTATGACAATTTTAGATATATATAATCTTACTTAGTATTTTATTTTTTTACTGTAAATTTCAGAATATTTCCTGGAAATTTCAATGCTCTTATTTTTGCTGTATAGGTTTTAAATATATTTGACTTCACGAGGATTTCCAATGTTTTCATTTTTACTATAAACTTATATTTATTTTTAAGAAGTGTTTCAATATTTTTAATTTCTAAATGAGCAGTGAGCAATGGCAGTGAAGGAGGGCTCTGCATTCCACAAAGCCCCCGCATCACTGGGATCTCACCATCAGATTGTTTAGTGTCATATCCAGGACACTCGTTGGGGGGGGGTGTACCCCTTTGCAGAGGTGCAGTCGGTGTATTCTACAGCCCTAGCCGACTAGGGAATACACATAGTTAAATATCAAAACAGTTTTATTTCAGATAATTCAGTTTAATATAAGTACACAGTTTAGATGTCAAAACAGTTCTATTACGAGCAATTCAGTTAAGCATAAATACGCAGTTCAAATGTAAAAAAAAGTAAACTCAAGAAACCACGGTTTAGTTCTATTTAACCCATAGATAGGACCCTTATCAGGTGCTACCACTCCGGGCTAGAGTGGACCTGGGAGCAATGGCAATAAAGGGGTACTCCGCATTCTCCAAAGCTCCAGCATTACTGGAGCCTCACCATCTGATTGTTTAGTATCATAAACAGGACACTCGTTGAGGAGGGATCATACCCGTCTGCAGAGATGCGGTCGGTGTATTCTACAGCCACAGTCGAGTAAAATTACATATATCAAAATTAATGTAAAATATAAAAAACAGTGAAACTTCTTGTAAAATTAAATAATGAGTTATGGTAAAGAGAGAAACATTAAAGATCATTGTAAAATCATTTATATCAAAATTTATGGTAATGATAGAAATGAATTTAAATTAATAAGCAAAAATATAAACATTGAAACATTCGGCAAAATTAAACATATTTATATCAACAATAAATATAAAAACATTGAAAATCTTTTATGGTAGAAATTAAAAATATTGAAACACTTCTTAAAAATAAATATAAGTTTATAGTAAAAATGAAAACATTGGAAATCCTCGTGAAGTCAAATATATTTAAAACCTATACAGCAAAAATAAGAGCATTGAAATTTCCAGGAAATATTCTGAAATTTACAGTAAAAAAATAAAATACTAAGTAAGATTATATATATCTAAAATTGTCATAACTATAAAAAAATGAAATTTTCGGTAAAATTAGATATACTTATATTTGTCGCCAAAAAAAAAAAAAAAAAAATGAAATGTCCATAAAAATTAGATAAATTTTAATAATAAATTTTAATTTAAATTAAGATATATTTAAATTTGTTCTAAAACTAAAATAAACTTGAAAATATTAATTGTATTAAAAGTAATTAAATTTGTAATAGAATTAAATACATAAAAAATTCATAGTCGAATTTAATGAACTGGATTTCATAGTGAGACTAAAGAACATGTTTTATTAGAATTTTCATTATGTGTCTATGTGTGAGGTGCATTATATTATATAATATTATATTATAAAATATTATATTATACAGGATGTGAAAGTAAAATTAGGAATATTCTACTAGGATAATAAACGACTCCATTTTAAAACAAGATTAATTTTAGTTTAAAAAATAAACTACAAAATAAGAAGATCCTATTTACCCAACCCCTCCGCTCGGGTAGGATATGATACAAGGTCAATTTTTTAAGCGGAGTTTAACAGGTTTGAATTCAGAGTTTTCCTTCTCCTAGACTAGTTGCCTCACCAAGGCTGAAGAACCTAGTCTGCCCTACTATTTATCGATAGCTGGAGGGAGAATAATTGGATTCATACCTTTCCCAAGGGTATTAGTGCTATGTGAAATAAGAAGATAGTCTCAAAACAGTAAATTTACACAATACGGCCACCATTATTTTCAATAACTGTATCAACACGCCTTCGAAACAATTTGCATGCCTTCAAAATAAATTCTTCAGAAATTTTATTCCATTCTTCCTCAATAGGTTGGTTGGTTAGTTGGATTTTTATAGCATATCAACCTTTGTAGGTTATTTAATTCCAAATCTATTTTTATACGTATAATCATTTCTATTTCAAACAATTCAGTTTAGCGTACAAAAACAGTTCCATTTCAAACAATTCAATTTAGCATAAGTACGCAATTTAAGTGTAAGTACATAGTTTAATTGTCAAAAATATTTCTATTTCAAGTTATTCAATTTAGTCAAACAGTTCTAATTCAAACAATTTGGTTTAGTATAAGTACGTAGTTTAAATATCAAAAGAGTTTTATTTCAAGTAATTCAGTTTAGCATTAGTACGCAGTTTAGTACTATATGACCCATAGATAGGACCCTATCAGGTGCTACCAGTCCGAGCCAGAGTGGACTTTGGTACGATGTCAATGAAGGGGTCTTACCTCACTGCAGAGGTACAGTCGGTGTATTCTACAACCCTAGCCGACTGGGCAATACCCAGAGTTGAATGTAAAGACAGATTTATTTCAGATGATTCAGTTTAGCATAAGTACGCAGTTTAGATGTCAAAATAGTTCTATTTCGAGCAATTCAATTTAGCATAAATACACCATTTAGATGTTAAAACAGTTCTATTTTAAACTATTCGGTTTGGCTTAAATAAGTAATTCAAATGTCAATAACAGTGACCTCTCGAAATCAAGGCTTAGTTCTATTCAACCCATAGACAGGAACCTATCCGGTGTTACCACTCCGGGCTAGAGTGGACCTGGGAGCGATGACAATGAAGGGGTGCTCTGCATTCGCCAAAGCTCCAGCAGTACTAGAACCCCACGATCAGATTGTTTAGTGCCATAAACAGAATAATCGTAGGGGATGGTCTTACCCCTTTGTAGAGAAGCAGTCGGAGTATTCTACAGCCCCAGCCAACTGGGCAATCCTCAATAGGAGTCTTAAGCGAACCAATATTTAGATGAGAAGTTGCACTTGTTTTGTTTTCCAGAACGCTCTATATAGCATAATCAAGGGGGTTATGGTCTGGATTTGAATCTTGTTTATTGCTGATAGGACCCTATCTACGGGTTAAATAGAATTGAACTGCATACTTATGCTAAATTGAATTGGTTGAATTAGAATTGTTGGACTAAATTGAATTTCTTGAAATAGAAATGTTTTTGACAATTAAAATGGGTACTTGCATTTAAACTGCGTACTTATGCTAAACTGAATAGTTTGAAATAGAACTGTTTTTGACATTGAAACGATACTTTCGCTAAATTGAATTGTTTGATGAAGAACTGTTTTGACATTTAACTGTGTGTAAAGAAAATCGATACTTACACTAAACTGAATTAGCTGAATTAGAACTGTTTGACTTAAATGAACAGCTTGAAATAGAAACGTTTTTGACAATTAAACTGTATATCGAATTGTTTGAAATAGAATTGATTATTTGTTTAAAAATGGATTTGGCGTTAAATAACCTACAAAGGTTGATATGCCATAAAACCCAAACAACCTGCCAAATTATTCAGATTTTCAATGTTTTTGTTTTCTCCAGAGATCTTAATATATTTAATTTAACAGGGAGTTTCAATGGGTTTTTCTTTATTTTTACCATGAATTATAATCTATTTAATTTTACTCAGATTTTCAATGTTCTTATTTTCACGGATAATTTCGATTTAATTTTACTAGAACTTCCTATGTATCATTTTGTTACACACATTTCAATTTTTAAAATTGTTCATCAGCTTCGAAATATAATGAGCTTTTAAATTTTTAACTAAGGTTAACGCAATTCTCGAAAGCTGCTTTACATATGGAACGACTAAAGAAATTTCCGTTGATTTCTGTCCTCTTTTCTATACGAAAATAGGAAGTCAGAGTGAGAAGACAAGTAAGAAAATGCCTCAGCGCCTCTCTTACGTCAGGATGTGGCTACTAGCCCGTGGTCAGCGTTCAAGTAGAGGAACACGCAGTGAATGGTCTTAAGATGCCTGGCCACTATATTGAAACTTCCCTTCCTCTACAAATGGAAATGGCGTCTGGAAGCAACAAAAAAAAAAGAAAGAAAAAGAAAAGAATGTGGGCGTGAATTAGTCAAATGGATGAGTTCATCAGGAAATGAGATTTGCGATGTGGTTTCAAATCTTGACCTCGGCTGAATTGCTCACAATTTTTATTGGGAAGAGAAAAAAACTCGTATCCATGAACGCCTCCATCAACTGCACCAACGATTGCAAGAAGGAGAGTCAAATTATTTGACTCAATTTCTAATATGTATCAAAAGTAACTTATAAAGATTTTTAACCAAAAATATTTTTATGAATTTACCCAACCTTTCTGCCACCAGCGGGATATGACACAAGGTCATTTTTTAAGCAAAACACGTCTGGTTTGAATATAGGGTTTTCCTTCTAGACTGGTTGCCTTGTTAAGGCTAAAGATCGCAGTCAACCCTACTATTTAGCTATATCTGGAGATAAGTTAAACAGCCTCGAACCGCTGATTCCATTTCCTGCAACACCAGAAGCACCTTCAGTCTTCGAACTTATTTTATGTACACATCTAAATTCTATTTATGACTCCACTATATCATTATTAACCGGGCCATTAGCCAAATGAGTAGAGTGTTCGCCAATGGTCCGGAACACTGGGGTTCAATCCCAGGTCATGTCATACCAAAGATTAAAAAAATGGTACTTGATGCCGCCTTGCTTAGTACTCGGCATTATAAGGTGAGAATCAAGGGTAAAGATGGAGCAATCCAGTGAATGGAGTAGCACCCTCCCCTACACCTCGGTGTAGTAGCTATTAAAAAAAAAGTCCCTTCGAGTCACTCTCGACTAAGATCACCAACTTAACTTTTACTTATATCATTATTATTTCACTTCTTGATTTTTTTGGCACCAGCCCTAATGGTAATTTTTTTTACCGAAGTCTAAGCAACAACAAGTCTCCTCAGGTCTCCAGGACTTTTCTAAGTACTCTAGATGAGTTTAACAAGGCTGTGTTCTTACAATATAACCAAGTACAACCTTCCATATTTTACTTGGAGAAAAGAAAGGCACCGTCAAATAACGCTCTCATTGCCCTGAGATACGCCGAGAAGGGGAATTGCTACGCATGGCAGAGACCAAAAAAAGGGTGTGGGACAATAACATAATTCAACAAATGTTCGTTTATCTATGATAATTGAATTCACTGTGACAATTTATTCTATGGGGGTGAGGTCATTGTCATAGAAAGTGGACTCTGCTATCCAAGTTCAAATTCTGGACAAGTTTCATTCTTACTCTTAGGAAAGTCACGAATCTATCTCTCAAAAGCTATATGTTAACGGAATTGTAAACTGATCTTTTTAGCCTTGGTAGGACAAGAGATCCAGAAGAGAAACCAAATGCACCACATTTAGCAGGTCGGCAATGGATAATAATTGCCCAATAAAACAAGGAGGTGTCCAATTTCATCTCCGTGTAGACATATCTGTAATTAGAATGTTCCTGTGGCATTTTTGGAAGATTTTTTCCCTAAAGAACTTCCTCCTATGAGTCCAGATGTCATAAAGTGCAATTTTTAGATTTTTCTCTCAGCTCTGAACTAAAGTGAACTATGCTTCCGATTACGGTGGAATATTTGGAAGCTGCTTTTTGTTTGAGATTAACTTTACAAACAACGACAGAGGATGAGATAGTCAAAATATGAAATTGACAATACAGCTAATTTGCGCTCCTCAAACGCAAGTATTTAAGATTTAGTGTAATTGAATATTATATGAAATTAGAAAGACAAACTTAGCGAAGTAAAAACGCATATTAAAAGGTTAAACATTTTTCTTTTATTTTCACTGATTTCTTTATAAAATCCTACATAGGATTGCTATCAACATTGGGCAATCATAAAATTAAAAAATAGCATATAGTATTATTTGAATTTACATTAATACTGGCCCATTGGACCCGTGGATAGTGTTTTCCAATGGTCCGGGACACTGGGGTTCGATCCCAGGTCGAATCATACGAAAAACTCAAAAAATGGTTCTTGATAACTCCTTGATTAAAACTCAACATTATAACGTACGAATCAAGGGTAAAGTGGAGCAATCCTGGGAAAGGAATCGCGGCCTCGCCTACACCTCGGTGTAGTAGCTAATAAAAAGGGAAGCCTTCTGGCAACCCTCGGTTACGGTCGCCAATTTAACTTATCACTTTACATAAAACGTATATGAAACAAACAAGTATAATCGAAGATTAGAACAACTTGGATGCTAGCTATTCCCATCACTTCTGGTTTTCATTGCTAAATTTTCTTAATTTATCTATTTAACTAAATTAGATAGTAAAGAATAAAAATTATCATCTTTTCTTTTTCTTAATAGGTTTCTTTTAAGATTCATCGACTGGATAATATCAAACAATTAAAATTCAATAGTACCCAGTAGATATTAATTCAAATAAATAAGTAAATGAACCTTCTCGTTAACACTATAAACTGCTGTTTGGTTGTATATATAAATACAATAGCATGTTGTTAGTGTTCAGATGAGAATAACGTTACATATGATTTTAATTCTTATTAATTGAGATTTAAATTTATGATGAATATGACGTAAATATCTAATTGAATGGAGACGTCTGTGGTGACATAGTTTTCATTACAGAGAGACATACACGTAATCGCCATTAAGATTTTTATGAAATACATATTTTATACTTCCCTGGCCTTTTGGCTGGGCCGTCTGGCATTCGTGTCGGATGGGGTATCAAACAATGGCAGATTCGGGTGGGCGAACTGCAACCTTTATCCCCTATGTATAGCTCTAGACCTTGCTGACTAGTTTAAGCTATAACCCGGCATACGTGCCCGGATTCAAATTTGGATTCGTGAAACTGCTTGCCTCATAAGAGCCACATTGCACTTAGTGGGTCGATGAGCAGCACAGACCAGCAGGGTTCGAGTCTCGGCTCGTTCCCGACCTACCCCTCCCCTTTATCCCCACTTTAATCGGCTTTCGGGCTTTTGACTTTGTGTCAAGTCCTGTCTGGTAGGAGGCAGCGACAAATGCAATACATATTTTATAGCCCTTTTGGTGGATTACAATACTCCGATTATATCCACTGCTGAGAAATAGGACCTCGTTACACTCAAAAAAAGAAAGGGTATGTCATAGGTGTAGCACCGACATGCATCTGGTGGTGACGCACAAATTCTGGAGATTTGGGAAGAATGGAGTAACTCTTCAGTGTCATTACTCCCAGCTCTACTTCAGCTCGGAGTGGTAATATCCAGTTAGGTTTTGTTTGGTTTGGTTTAGTTTGGTTGGGTTTTATTATTTTTAACCATTGTAGGTTATTTAATGCCAAATCCTCTTTATACATATATATGAAATATATAGGATTTGGTTTGGTTATGTTTTCTGGCATGTCAACCATTGTAGGTTATTTAATGCCAAATCCTCTTTATACATATATATCAAATATATTTGATTTGTAAACATATTTTGTTAATAACGCGTTTAAATGAGCGTGAGCACTGTTTTTTTTTGGGGGGGGGGCACTCAATTAGATATTTTCAGGTGTTCCTAGTTAATACTTATAATTCTATTCAATGAATGGTTTGAATGGTTTTAAGTATTTTCATCTATCACTAAAAAGCTCAATTAAACAAGTATTGTTATATTTCACTTAAAATTCAATTAAACATTTGTCATTTGTTTATGCACTGTTAAATGACCAAACAATTCTATTTCTATCAATTCAATTTAGCAGAATTCAACAAAGTTAAACGCATCACTAAAAATCCAATTAAACATTTATCATCTGTTTATACACTGTTAAATAATCAAACAATTCTATTTCTAACAATTCAATTTAGCAGAATTCAACAAAGTTAAACGCATCACTAAATATCCAATTAAACATTTATCATCTGTTTATACACTGTTAAATAATCAAACAATTCTATTTCTATCAATTCAATTTAGCAGAATTCAACAAAGTTAAACGCATCACTAAAAATCCAATTAAACATTTATCATCTGTTTATGCACTGTTAAATAATCAAACAATTCTATTTCTATCAATTCAATTTAGCAGAATTCAACAAAGTTAAACGCATCACTAAAAATCCAATTAAACATTTATCATCTGTTTATGCACTGTTAAATAATCAAACAATTCTATTTCTAACAATTCAATTTAGCAGAATTCAACAAAGTTAAACGCATCACTAAAAATCCAATTAAACATTTATCATCTGTTTATACACTGTTAAATAATCAAACAATTCTATTTCTATCAATTCAATTTAGCAGAATTCAACAAAGTTAAACGCATCACTAAAAATCCAATTAAACATTTATCATCTGTTTATGCACTGTTAAATAATCAAACAATTCTATTTCTAACAATTCAATTTAGCAGAATTCAACAAAGTTAAACGCATCACTAAAAATCCAATTAAACATTTATCATCTGTTTATACACTGTTAAATAATCAAACAATTCTATTTCTATCAATTCAATTTAGCAGAATTCAACAAAGTTAAACGCATCACTAAAAATCCAATTAAACATTTATCATCTGTTTATGCACTGTTAAATAATCAAACAATTCTATTTCTATCAATTCAATTTAGCAGAATTCAACAAAGTTAAACGCATCACTAAAAATCCAATTAAACATTTATCATCTGTTTATGCACTGTTAAATAATCAAACAATTCTATTTCTAACAATTCAATTTAGCAGAATTCAACAAAGTTAAACGCATCACTAAAAATCCAATTAAACATTTATCATCTGTTTATACACTGTTAAATAATCAAACAATTCTATTTCTATCAATTCAATTTAGCAGAAGTCATTGGTTTGTTAGATAGGACCCTATAAGATGCTGCCATTCCGGGTCAGAGTGAACCTGGGAACGATGACAATAAAGAGGTACTCCGCATTCCTCAAAGCTCCTGAATTACTGAAACCTCACCATCAGATTGTTTATAATCATATATCAGGACATGCTTTGGTGGATGAGTCTTACCCCTCTGCATAGATGCGGTCGGTGTATTCTACAGCACCAACCGACTGGGCTATATCCTGTTAGATTCTCAGCTATAGGTCAAGTAGATTTATTTGAAATTTTTTGTAGCAAATATTAACATCTGATATCATATAACAGCGTGCAAACAAATGACTATTGACAAAAAAATGCAGTGAGAAAGATATGCCGAGAAATATTTGCGAATTAATTAAATTTCGGCTTGAAATAAACCAGGAGTTAAAATACCGTTTTAACAAATAAACCAAACCAATTTTCTAAATAGTTATGACTATAATCAAACACTTGTAAATTAATCAAATTTCGGCATGAAATAACCCAGAAATAGTTGATATGTCGTTAAACAAAAAAACTAATGCAAGGCTATGTATAGAGTTTTGATTATAATCAATCACTTTAAAATGAATTAAATTTCGGCTTGAAATAAACCAGAAGGAGTTGATATACCGTTTTAACAAATAGATCAAACCAAGCCAAAAAAAACAAAAAAAAAAAAAACGGGTATGCTTATAATCAAACATTTCTTAGTAAGTCAAATGTTACCCAAACATCTCATCAACGAAAAATGTTCAGCTATATTCTTCTTTCTTATTTTGACTTCAAATTTTTTGGCCAACCCTCCTACATATGTTCGGTTCGGTTTATTGGTTTGACAGGATATCAATTTTTTTTTTTTTTTTTTTTTGCTGGAAGTATTTAAACCCTCATACGTGTGTTTGGTTCGGTTTATTTGTTTGTCAGCATATCAGTTGTTTTTTTGACTTTGGTGGGAGTATTTAAACACTCGTACGTGTGTTTGGTCGGTTAATTTGTTTGACAGCATATCTATTTTTTTGTGTGAGTATTTAAACCCTCATACGTGTTTTACTTTCGGTTTATTTTTGACAGCATATCATTTTTTTTTTTTTGGTGGGAGTATTTAAACCCTCGTATATATGTTTGGTTCGGTTAGTTGTTTTGACATCATATCAATTTTTTTTTAGGTGGGGGTATTTAAACCCTCATACGTGTGTTTGGTTCGATTTATTTGTTTGACAGCATATCAAGTTTTTTTTTTTTTTTTGGTGGCAGTATTTAAACGCTCGTATATATGTTTGTTTCGGTTAATTTGTTTGACAGAAATATCAATTTTTTTTTTTTTTTTTTTTTTTGGTGGGAGTATTTAAACCCTTATGCGAGTGTTTGGTTCAGTTTATTTGTTTGACAGCATATCAAGTTTTTGTTGGTTTTTTTTTTTTTTTGCTGGGAGTATTTAAACGCTCGTATGTGTGTTTTGTTTGTTTTATTTGTTTGACAGCATATCAATTTTTTGTTGTTTTTTTTTTTTGCTGGGAGTATTTAAACGCTCGTATGTGTGTTTTGTTTGTTTTATTTGTTTGACAGCATATCAATTTTTCTTTTGGTGGGAGTATTTAAACCCTCGTACGTGTGTTTGGTTCAGTTTATTTGTTTGACAGCATATCAATTTTTTTTTTACTTTGGTGGGAGTATTTAAACCCTCGTATATATTTTTGGTTCGGTTTATTTGTTTGAGAGCATATCAATTTTTTTTTATGGGAGTATTAAAACCCTCATACGTGTGTTTAGTTCGGTTTATTTGTTTGACAGCGTATCAATTATTTTTTTAGTTGGGTGTATTTAAACCGTCGTATACATGTTTGGTTTGGTTAATTTGTTTGACAGCATATCAAGATTTTGTTTTGTTTTTTTGCTGGGAGTATTTAAACGCTCGTACGTGTGTTTAGTTCGGTTTATTTGTTTGACAGCATATCAATATTTTATTTTTTAGTGGGTGTATTTAAACCCTCGTACGTGTGTTTGATTCTGTTTATTTGTTTGAGATCATATCAATTTTTTTGTGGGAGTATTTAAACCCTCTTACGTGTGTTTGGTTCTGTTTAATTGTTTGAGATCATATCAATTATTTTATTTTTGGTGTTAGTATTTAAACCCTCGTACGTGTGTTTGGTTCGGTTAATTTGTTTGACAACATATCAAGATTTTTTTTTATTTTTTTTTTTTTTTTGCTGGTAGTATTTAAACGCTTGTATGTGTGTTTGGTTCAGTTTATTTAATCAAAATCCGATAGATAGATTGATGAAGGGATGCATCCCCCCTTCCCTAAAAAGGGTGACCTCGGATTAACCAAAACCTACCGAGGCATAATATTTACATCCATAGCAGCCAAAATCTACAATGCCCTACTACGAAACCGCATAGAACCCAAAATAGACAACATACTTAGAAAAAACGAAAATGGCTTCCGAAGAAATAGATCCACGACCTCACAAATATTAACCATCAGTAGAATCCTTGAAGGTGTACGGGCAAAAATCCTACAAGCGACATTAATATTTGTCGACTTTACCAAGGCCTTCGATTCCATTCACAGAGGAAAGATGGAACAAATCCTACTAGCATACGGCATACCTAAAGAAACCGTAGCAGCAATAACGATTCTCTATAGAAACACCAAAGTAAAAGTACGATCACCAGATGGAGACACAGAATACTTCGACATTGTAGCAGGAGTACTACAAGGGGACATGCTAGCCCCATACCTCTTTATCATTTGTCTAGACAACGTACTTAGAACATCGATTGACAAAATCAGAGAGAACGGTTTCGAGCTGACAAAGAAAAGAAGCAGAAGGTACCCCGCAACAACAATTACCGACGCCGACTACGCCGATGACATTGCGATACTGGCAAATACACCCAACCAAGCCGAAACACTACTGCATAGTTTGGAACGAGCCGCCGCAGGCATCGGCATACAAAACGGAATATATGTGCTATAATTAAACGGGTGACATCTCCACTCTAGACGGAACCCCTCTTAAACTAGAAGACAAATTCACTTACCAAGGAAGCAGCGTTGCATCAACCGAAAAGGACATCGACACGAGGTTAACAAAGGCATGGACAGCTATCAATAGGCTATCGATTATATGGAAATTAGATCTAACCGATAAAATGAAACGCAGCTTCTTCCAGGCAGCGGTCACATCGATACTGCTATATGGATGGACTACATGGACTCTAACAAAACGGCTGGAGAAGAAGCTAGACGGCAATTACACAAGAATGCTGCGAGCAATCCTGAACAGGTCCTGGTGGCAGCACCCCATAAGACATCAACTGTACGGCCACCTGCCTCCTATCACGAAAACTATTCAAGTTAGACGAACCAGACATGCAAGACACTGCTGGAGAAGCAGGGACGAGCTCATAAGTGATGTACTCTTATGGACCCCCACACATGGCCGTGCAAAAGCAGGACGACCAGCACGAACATACATTCAGCAACTATGTGAGGATACAGGATGCTGTCCGGAAGACCTGCCTGAGGCAATAAACGACAGGGAAAAGTGGCGAGAGAGGGTCAGGGATATCCGTGCTACCAGCACGACATGATGGTGATGAGTTCGGTTTATTTTTGACAGCATATCAATTTTTTTTTTTTTTGTGGGAGTATTTAAAACTTCGTATAAATGCTTAGTTCGGTTTATTTGTTTGACATCATATCAATAATTTTTTTTTTTTTTTTTTTGTAGGAGTATTTTAACCCTCATACGTGTGTTTGGTTCGGTTTATTTGTTTGTCAGCATATCGATTTTTTTTTTACTTTGGTGGGAGTATTTAAACACTCGTACGTGTGTTTGGTCGGTTAATTTGTTTGACAGCATATCTATTTTTTTGTGTGAGTATTTAAACCCTCATACGTGTGTTACTTTCGGTTTATTTTTGACAGCATATCAATTTTATTTTTTTATTTTTTTTTTTTTTTTTTGGTGGGAGTATTTAAACCCTCGTATATATGTTTGGTTCGGTTAATTTGTTTTACAGCATATCAATTTTTTTTTAGGTGGGAGTATTTAAACCCTCGTATATATGTTTGGTTCGGTAAATTTGTTTGACAGCATATCAATTTATTTTTTGGTGGGAGTATTTAAACCCTCATACGTGTGTTTGGTTCGGTTTATTGTTGACAGCATATCAATCTTTTTTTAGGTGGGAGTATTTAAACCCTCGTATATATGTTTGGTTCGGTTAATTTGTTTGACAGTATATCAATTGTTTTTTGTGGGAGTATTTCAACCCTCATACATGTGTTTGGTTCGGTTTATTTGTTTGACAAATCAATTTTTTTATTTTTGTGGGAGTATTTAAACCCTCATACGAGTGTTTGGTTCGGTTTATTTTTGACAGCATATCAATTTATTTTTTTGTGTGAGTATTTAAACCTTCGTACGTGTGTTTGGTTCGGTATATTTGTTTGACAGCATATCAATTTATTTTTGGGGGGAGCATTTAAATCCTCATACGTGTGTTAAGTTCGGTTTATTTGTTTGACAGCATATCAATTTTTTTTTTGCTGGGAGTATTTATACGCTCGTATGTGTGTTTGGTTCGGTTAATTTGTTTGACAGCATATCAATTTTTCTTTTGGTGGGAGTATTAAAACCCTCTTACGAGTGTTTTGTGCGGTTTATTTGTTTGACAGCGGATCAATTTTTCTTTTTAGGTGGGAGTATTTAAACCCTCATAAGTGTGTTTGGTTCGGTTTATTTGTTTGACTGCGAATCTATTTTTCGGGGCGGGGGAGGGAAAAAAAAACAAACTTTACAATTCTTTACTATTATGATTTTCACAAATGGAAAAATTCCGAAACAAATAAACCGAATCAAACATATGTATGGGGGTTTAAATACATCCTCCTCCCCGCCCTGAAAAAAATTATATGCTGTCAAACTAATAAACCTAACGAAACATACGTACGAGGGTTTAAATACCTTCCCCCACCCCCCAAAAAAAATTTGTACCCTCAAACAAATGAATGAACCAAACATATGTAGGAGTGTAGGCCAAAAAATTGTATGTCACACCAAGAATTAAGAACATCGCTGAACATTTTTTGTTCATTAGTTCTTGGGGTTTTATGGCATTTCTAACATTGCAGGTTGTTTAGTGTCAAATTCTGTTTACGAAATACGTAAATACATATGATTTTGAAATGAATAGTTTGTTGGTAACATTCTAAACAAGCCAGAGTTCATTTGTTTGCACCCAGGTACTAACACTCTGCGTCAGAGTTGACCTGGGAGTAATGGCAATGAAGGGGTTCTGCACATTTCCAGAAATTTCAGAACCTAAGCATCACCAACAGATCCAATTTAGTGCCATACCCAAAACATAAGTTCTCTTTGACCCATAGATTGGATCCTAGCAAGTACTACCTCTTCGGGTCAGAGTGAACCTGGGAATAATGGCAATGAAAGGGTTCTGAACATTTCCAAAAGCTTTTGTTGTATATCACCAACAGATCCAGTTTAGTGCCATACCCAAAACATAAGTTCTCTTTGACCCATAGATTGGATCCTAGCAAGTACTACCTCTTCGGGTCAGAGTGGACCTGGGAATAATTGCAATGAATGAGTACGCTAGTTTCACCAAAGCTCCAAGACTAAAGCCTCACCATCCGATTCAATTCAGTGGCATGTCCAGGACACAGACATTTTTGTTACAGTATTTGAAAGTGGAAGTGTGTTGCCACAACGAAACTTTTCACCAATGGTTCTCCTTTCTTGGTAAGGCTTAGAACTTTTTGAACGACCCTCGTAACATGACAATTACAACAACCAATACATTTTGTAAATCTATGATAACTTAGTGGTGCCAAAATAAATGAGTCACATCCAAGAGAGTACAAACCGACAAACAAAATGAAACTTTTTGTTGTATATAGTTAATTTTACCGGCCATTCGCCCAATAAGTAGAGTGTTCGCCAATGGTCTAGGAGACCAAGGTTCAATCCCAAGTTGAGTCATACCAAAGACTCAAAAAATGGTAATTGATGCCGTCTTACTTAGCACTCAGCACTATAAGATAAGGATCAAGGGTAAAGTGGAGCAATCCAGGGAATGGAATAGCGCCCTCTCCTACTCCTCAGCTATTGAATGGGGTCCTTCGGGTCACCCTTGACTAAGGTTGCCAACTTATAGTTAGTTGATGAAGGAACACTGTTCTTCCTCTGCAATTAAGTTAAAGAACAGTGTTTCCCACGCATCCCCATGACTTTACACCACTACTTGGATATCAAATTAGGGAATCATGCTGACTAGACAAAAATTATAAAGCTAAGCCTTCCTTATATTAATTTGTTATTCTTTCCGCTTCCAACGAAATTTCTCCAGTTTTGAATGGAACGAAAACATTTTAGTACAAAACAAAACAAATTTTACTATTCTTTATAATCATGATTTTCACTATTGGAAAATTCCTTAAATACTCTTCATTTCGAAGGTCGAAATTTTTCTCTTTTTTTCATTTTGTCTTTTTTTTTTTAAATGGATAAGTGCTTCCTTCTCATTCTGTACAAACTGTGGCTTTTCGTCCCACGCCAGGTGGATAAGAGCAAGTTCCAACATCCTCGTCAATCTTTAGTGAATATTAGAGATTTTACTTGTGCAAAACTAATAACATTTACTTCAGAGAAACCACCAAACGCTCTCCTCCCATCAATGAAAATGTCCCTGCGGCATTTTTGGAAGATTTTTCCTCCTTTAGAGCTTCCTCCCATGACAGATGTCACAAAGTGCAATTTCCAGACTTTCTCGTTGTTCTATCCCAAAAAAATGTTTCCGACTCCAGCGAAATATTTTGGCTGAAATTGTAATCCTTTCGATTTGAAATGTTCTATCATACGAGACGACCCGTGAACCTGATGGGTTCCAAGGGTAACTGTGGTCCATGATTATAATGATACTTCAAGTTAGAAGGGTTCTAATTAGTATCGCATAGTTGTCTCGGTTACATCGAGAATTTTAATAATAAAAACATAACGGTCAGTGTGATCTCTGTTCCCACAAACTTTTCATTCAGCTGAAAATTAAACAATTTTCTATGTAGGAAAGGGTGATAGTTTCCATGAAATATTTCTGTTCAGAAATTTTGGGAAATTCATCTACCAATTCCAACCTGAAACTAAGCCACTTATCAGAAAACTTGAAAGGTTCTTAGATAAATTATACAGACAAAATTTGTCATTATTATTTAATAAAACATGCTTATATATATATATATATATATATATATATATATATATATATATATATATATATATATATATATATAGTGATATTTCACGGTTTTGGTTGACAGGTTAGTGGTAAAAAACAATAGTTTTCGCTTTAAGAAATATAAAGTAAATATGTGGAGAACTAGATAGTTTGAGAGGTTCCATTATGAATAACACTGGTATCAGAATTTAAGTTATTTAATAATGTACCAATCTTCCTTTTAAAAAAAATATTACCACCTAGATAGCAGTAACAGTAAAAAAACTGACATACCGGGATCAGTCTATAAAATAGATACCAAACAAAGAAAAAAGGTGATGATATTTCATTAGTAGCTTTTTTGCGACATTGATGACGTTCACAACTCTCGTGAGACTATGGATTTTTGCCTCTTCATGGACGCAGTTGTCAATGTAGCTAGACTCCCTTTTCCGTGATATTGTTCTTGTCAAGGAGAAGGTCAATGGATGATTAAGCTTGGCATCGCTGTTGTCACTGTAGTTTGCAAAATTAGAGTGAAGATTTGGAAAGGCAGTGCCAGCCTTAGAGACTCAAGCACCTGGTTTTGATTCCAAAGTTTTCCATCTATAGACTGGTTCCTTACCTTTGTGAGAGAATCCACGCTACCCTGCTATTTAATGATGGGTTAGTGCCTTTTTTATGCTCGATAACAATTATCCCACCCACTTCATCTAAGTGTCTTTTGTAAAATAAATTTTACTTGAAGAAAGAAATTTTAAACTGTTGTCATTTTTCCGGGAACGTTACTGTTGCATTTTTGTGGGTGTCATGACCGTTTCCTTCCTAAATGCCACAAAGTACACTATCCCAACTTTCGTTGCGACCATTTGCTGACAAATGATAAAAGATGACAGTTTTCTTGATTTCAGATAAATTCGGAGAACAATGTCGCTTTCGGTTCTGGGTATGACTTAAAACTGCACCTGCTGGAGAGGCTCCAGTTGTGATATTTTAGGGGAGTGTGCCAGTACTCCCATGTCTACTTTGAACCGAATGGGTCAGTTTGATCAGTTCAAAATTTATTAATATTGAATGGAAATGTTTTAAACTATATGACAGTGTGCTAATTATTTGTATTTCATAAAAAGTTTTGTTACCATATAAATGTAAGCAAACAAATAATCACTATAGAAAAAATATCAAAAAGTTAGATTTTAAAAATGATCGCAATGGAAAGTTTAAAATGTAAATTACGTTTATGACCAAATATTTAGAAATTGATAAATTTAGGCATCAAAAACCACAAGGAGTTAATATCCTGTTCAAAAAACAAACCAACCAAACCTTATAAATAGATACGTTTAAAACCAGACATTTATGAATTAATCAAACTTAGGCATTAGAAAAACTATGAGATGTTAATATGACATAAAAAAAACTAAACCCATAAAAATCATGTTTATAATCATTTTGAAATATGTCAAATTTAGGTATTAAATAACCCAGAAAGAGTTGCTATGCCGTTAAACAAATAAACCAACCCAAACCTATAAGTAGTTATATTTATAATCAAGCATTTAAAAATCTATCAAATTTAAGCATTAGATTACCCATAAGGAGTTGATATACCGTTAAACAAATAACCACCATAAACCTATAAATAGTTTTGTTTAAAATCAAACATTCACAAAGGAATCAAATTTAGACATTAAATAACTTAAAAGAAGTTGATATACCGTTAAAAATGAACAATACAAAACATTTGTATCATGACGAAGGTACGTTTCAATAAATACATTGAGCAAATCTATGATCACTTGATGAGGCCGAAATTAAGCAAGTCTCAGCATAGAGAGTACAAAAAAAAACAAACAGAATGAAAATTTTAGTTGTATATACTTAGCTAATGAGAGAACGCCGTTCTTTCTCCATAGTGAAATTGAAGCACGGCGTTTCCAACTATCCCAATAGCCCAACGCCATTACTTGGAAATTAGAATTGGGAATTTTGCTAACATTACATATTAGAATCCTTTGAATAAATTAAACAGATCCGTTGGAAAATAAATTTTATTTCATGGGAAAACTTGCGAATTACCTGTATTGAGAATAGTTAGTTGAAGCCTTAATTGTTAGCAGATGATTATTTTTTTATGGCTTGAAACGATATACGAGTTTGAAAAACGACAGACTTCGGCATTAGAATCTTCACAAGAATGCTGCGTGCTGAATTGAACAAAGCCTAGAAGTTGCTCATTGCAAAACAGACGGTAGAGCAGTGGCTAATGTGCTTGACTGTGACATCATAGTAAGTGAGTTCGAACTCCAGTCACGCTACTGCATTCACTTTCAGACTAATACTGCTTATCTCCCCCAACTTGCGTGTTAAATAATACCATTTCTGTTCTATAAGAATGGCTTTGATTAAATAACCAACAAAAGGTTGATATGCCATTAAACAAAAAAATAAAATAAAATAAAATAAAACAGCAGCTGTATGGCCATTTACTTTCCATCTTATAAACCATCCGAGTAAGACGAGCAAAACATTGTGGGTACTGCTTGAGAACCGACCTTATCCTATGGAATCCAATACGTAGACACTACAATGTTGGCTGACCGGCAAAACTTACATTCATCACCTCTGTGCAGACACTGGATGCGGTTTAGAGGACTTTCCAAGACCGATGACTGATAGGAATAGATGGCGAGAGAGAATCAAAAGAATACTTGCCGTCAGAATGCCTTGATGATGATAGTTGTTTACTATTTTCTGATGGCAGTGCTCTTTCTTGATGCCCAGTCGGCTGGAGCTGTAGAATACACCGGCTGTACCTCTGCAGAGGGATAAGACCCCCCACCAACAAGTGTCCTGATAATGACACTAAACAATCTGCTGGCGAGGTTCTAGAAATGCTGGAGCTTTGAGGAATGCGGAATACCCCTTCATTGCCATTGCTCCCTGGTGTTACACCGCCATGTGCCCAGCGGGCTTGCAGTGTGCCGTTCGTTCCCGTCAAGTCCACCAGTTAAAGCAGGGTACACACGTTGGCTGTGGTTTGCCGATGCTATTTAATATTACAGATATCACCAACTCCCTAGATGAACCACATTTTAAAGCCACTAGGTGGGTTTTAGGTGAATTATTAAAATTCAACACAGCTAACTGGTAAGCTTCCCTCCTCAAATACAAGGCCTTCGACAAATACAATACTTCCATAACAAAAAAAAAGGACTCTGAACTGCCGTTTTTTGGGTCAATAAGATTAATAACAATAAAAAGAAATAAAAAAAACAATTCAGGTAAAGTCTTTCTTCTAAATGGCGGAAGGTGAGAATACGATTTGTCAGCGGTAGATACGGTCCGCTTTCCTTCAGACTTTGGGATTTGATGGCAGAGCCCGAACTCCAAATCTCAAGTTGATCATTCGGGGAATATTCCCTCTTCCTTTCTCCTCTATCTTATCAAAGTTATTCTTTCCTCCTGTTATTTGTCTTTTATTCACGTCAACATGAATACAGCAAGATAAATTTGAATATACTTTAATTGTATGTTCCCTTACTTAGGATTTTGTAGAATCTTTTCTTTCCTCCTTTTTATACTTTCGTTATTGGGCTGCCATAACACGTTGATAGAGAGATGTACGTCTCATTTCAGATAAGACCAAGATTAATTATTGTCTCTTTCCTCGTGGACAAGTCTTTTTGGGGTATTCGTTTAACGAGGCTCACCATACCTCGGAGTGCGAATTCATTCTCTGTGCGGCATTGTTTTGGAATTATGTGTCTTCACTCTCCGACGAAGAAACGGCAACTAGTTAGTTTCCGTAGTTTGAAAATTTACCACGAGTTGGCTTTTTGCCTGTTTATTCCTCCGTGCTAATCATTGTCACAAGTCAGCCTCTCTCAGCTGAATCATACATGGCTAATAGAGAGTGGGGTTTTCTCATGCCCATGTCACCTTGTGTTAATAGGGAGGATTGAAGAGAAACGGCTTTCCACTTCCACTATTCTGATTACTACTATAGTCGGCTGACGGCCAGCGACTCATACCTCCTTTCTCCATAATCCGGCGAATATATGAGGGTGTTACACAGGTCCACTCTAGCCTGGAATGGTAGCACCGGATGTGGCTCTATATATGGGTTAAATAGAACTAACTGCATACTTATGCTGAACTGAATTGTTTGAATTATAACTGTTGGACTAAACTGAAGAGCTTGAAATAGAAATGCTTTTGACAATTAAACTGGGTACTTGAATTTAAACTCCATGCTTATGCTAAACTGAATTTTTTCTAAATGGAACTGTTTTTTGTCTTTGAAACTGTACTTACACTAAACTGAATTGTTTAAGATAGAACTGTTTTGACATTTAACTGTGTGTAAACAAAATCTGTACTTATACTAAACTGAATTAGCTGAATTAGATCTGTTTGAATAAACTGAATAGCTTGAAATAGAAATAGTTTTGATAATTAAACTGTGTACTCATGCTAAACTATTTGCATAAAAATGGATTTGGCGTTAAATAACCTAGTTGATATGCCATAAAACCCAACTAAATAACCAACCATCCTCTTTCTTATCACGTCATATATACTAAGTTGGTGACTGTAGTCGAGGGCGACCAGAAGGCTCCCTTTTCAATAGCTACTACAACTAGGTGTAGGGGAGGGCGCTACTCTTTTCTCTGGAATGCTCCACTTTACCCTTGATACGTACCTTATATTGCTGAGTGTTAAGCAAGGAGGTATCAAGTACTATTCTTAAAGTCTTTGGTATGAATCGACCTGGAATTGAACCAAGTTCTCTCGGACCATCGGCGAACACTTTACCCACTAGGCCAATTAGCCGGTTACGTCACATATACATGCTCTCAAAATTAAGACTCTTTTAGCTGTTAAAAGAAGTATTACCTCTACATTGTTGTTTATGTAATTTTTGCTTTATTTCAGTTCATTCGTGCTTATCTGTATATTATTTTTCGGGCATCCCTTGTAATTACTGACTTTCATTTAGCTTAGGACGAGTCCTCGTTAGGAAGCCTACGAAGATCGAACTCGTTATGTGTGAGAAGAGAGGATGAGAATCGGTGTTTTCAGTGAGATGTGGCCATAAGTTGTACAAGAAGAGCTTACACACACTGAGCTATCGTTTTGGGTCTAATTGTTCCATATCAGTGGTTTATTTGCGTCATAAGAATGTCGGACCACATAAATATTTAAATTCTTCGAAAACATCTCATCTTCCAAGAATCAAGACGTCGTTTCACATGTACTGTGAAATACTTAACAGGATATTATAACGTTCTGTTGTTCGTTCATCCAACTAAATGCATAGATATGAAAGATTAAATTGTTTCAGCAGTATTTGGCAGCACAAACAGGCTGTAAACTATTTTATCACAACACTTATCATATTTACCACCCCCTCCGCTCAGGCAGGATATGACACAAGGTCAATTTTTTAAGCGGAGTTTAACAGGTTTCAATTCAGAGTTTTCCTTCTCCTAGACTAGTTGCCTCACCAAGGCTGAAGAGCTAAGTCTTCCCTACTATTTACCCATAGCTGAAGGGAGAATAATTGGATTCATACCTTTCCCAAGGGTATTAGCGCTATGTGAAATGCAATCAGTCCCGTCCAAGATTTGAACTCGTGTCGCCGTGTTCAGTTCCTACGACGATAACCATTGCACCACGGGCACCTCCAACACTTATAAGAAATATCTGGTTGCTTGGTCGGTTGGTGCTTTTTGCCATATCAACCCTTGTGGGTTATTTAATGCCAAATTTATATATATATATATATATATATATATATATATATATATATATATATATATATATATATATATGATTTGTGAGCGAATAGTTTGTCGGTAACTATTTTTAAACGAGTTGTAAGAGCTGGGATTTTTTTAATTCTTTTTTCTTGGGGGGTCTCCTGGACAACAACACGTTTATTACGGCAGTGATTCTGCACATCGACACTGATATGTGCTCTTAGTACACCTACAGATGTTGGGAGTATTGTTAAAAATGAGGAACTCCGTCCATGCCACCTCTTGAAAATGCCGTTTACTTTCCTAGCTTCAATGAAATCATCAGAAAGACTCTATCCAAAGCAGATTACTCGTCATCCTTGAACCTACCAGATTTAAACAAGATAAAGGAAAGTGCTCTGCTGGTATGACAGCCACGACTCCACGCTCTGCGGCTTCAACGTTGACAAGGCCAAGCGTCTGAAATACATTGGTCTCACTGATCGCTACATTTTCAAATCAATAGTGTTGGAGACTTCAAGAACCTATGCCGACGAAACCGACATTCTTATACAGAAAATCAGATGCCGTATCAATTGTATCACTTTCAATTTCCACGAGAAGGCTTTTCTTCGCCATCGACTGTCCTTAGATATCGTCTGAGTCTATGCAACTGACTTCGCTAAGGCCTAGCGATATCCAAAGAAATCGAGAAATTACAAACATTGTTTTAGTTATAAAGAAAAAAATATGTAAAATTCTTCGGCATTGTTTTTAGGCATTCTGTGTTAATCAACTGTCAACTTATTAAGTTTTACTGATATTTTCTTTCATCTTTTAATTCTTAGTTGTTTTATTTGTTATCACAACTGATTTGATTCGTTCACGTGACAAATCCTCAGAGCTCTTCTAAATATTCTTGTCAATTGAAATTGTTGTGTAATCAGGACATCTCAATACTTCCTCGGTGGCCCAGTCGGCTGTGCCTGTAGAATACAACGACCGCATCTCTGCAAAGGGGTAAGAATCCCCAAACGAGGGTCCTGGGTATGACACTAAACAATCTGATGGTGAGGCTTCAATAATACTGAAGCTCTGAGGAATGCAGAGGACCCATCGCTCCCAGGTCCACTCTGGCCCGGAGTAGTAGCACCTGATAGGGTCCTATCTAAGAGTCCATTAGAACTAGACTGTGTACTTATGCTGAATTGCTTGAAATAGGACTGTTTTAACATTTAAACTGCGTACTTATGCTAAACTGAATTGTTTGAAATTTAATTCGACGTTAAATGATCCAAAAAGGGTTGATACGCCATAAAACAAAACAACTATCCAACACCTTCCTCGGATTTCTAGTTTCCCCATGTCTCTTTTCTACATCCAAGGGGATTGTTCTTGGTGTTCTGTCGATGATGAGTATTACTGTCCACTTCATATTTCACAACCTTTTTACACTCTCTGGCAAAGTCCAGATACTTCTTGAGAGTGACAAGTCTCCAAGACTCTTGTAAGTAATCTTACCGATCTCAAAAGTGCTGTGGTCCGAAAGGCCTCAATTCTTCCTTGAATTTCAATCACCCCTATTCTCTCTCCGAAGTTCTTCGGCATTATTCCGAGAACTCCAATTCAATTGGTATCACTGTCACCTTATAAATTTTGACTAGCATTTTTTTAAATTTTTTTTAATTTTTAGTTGCTTTTTTTATTACAACTGATTGGGTTTCTTTATTTTTATAACAATGAGGAAGAGTACTGCTAAAAGATAAGCTCTTGAGGAGAACTTATGTCCCGTGTCTTTACCATTATCTCTTATTAGCGCTGTTATCATAGAAATTATCCGTGAGTTGAGATTTTTAAAATTAAAGTCTAAAATTAGAAAAAAAAAGAAAATACGATTTAAAATAATCATTTTTACTTCCAGCATGTTTTAAAAATCAGTATTAATTGATGGTCTTTCACTGGAGTCTTAGCTAGAGCAATTCTCCTCAGATCACCCGGACACTTCTAAGTATTCTGTCCGATTTAAATAATGCTGTAGTTTTGAAAGGTCTCGATGCGTCCAATTTCCAATTCTTCCAACCACTTATCAAGCCTTTTGGATGCGTTCAAAGCCCGCCAATTACAATTAGTATGATAATCACTCTCATATTTTACAGCTTTCAGGACACTCTCAATACTTGCTTGGTGACCCTGTCGGCTGTGCCTGTAGAATACAACGACTGCATCTCTGCAAAGGGGTAAGAATCCCCAAACGAGGGTCCTGGGTATGACACTAAACAATCTGATGGTGAGGCTTCAATAATACTGAAGCTCAGAAAAATGCAGAGGACCCATCGCTCCCAGGTCCACTCTGGCCCGGAGTAGTAGCACCTGATAGGGTCCTATCTATGAGTCCATTAGAACTAGACTGTGTACTTATGCTAAACTGAATTGTCATTTTCTAGGACAAATGCTGTGTTATGCATATATCATTTGTTCGTATGGTCAAATTTAAATTTCTTGCACATTTCCCTGTGGATCACCTTGCCCACTCAATCGTGTCTAGTCTTATACTCCCTCTGTGTTAATTTGCCGCATTCGCTTATTATGTGATTGATGGTTTTATCTCTCTCACCGCATAGCCTACATTATTATTATTATTATTATTTTACTCATTCAAGAGTTCTTAGCACCAGCGTTAGCTGATGGTTTTCCTCTGGGGTCTCATTGACAGCAAGTCTGCTCAGGTCTCCAGGAGTCTTCTTAGTATTCTGGCGGATCTCAACAATGCTGTAGTTTAGATGTCTCCACTCGTCTTCTTATTTCCAAGTCTTCCTGTCGCTGTACCAATTCTTTAGTGACCCATGACCAGGCACAAGTGTTAAGTTATAGTAAGTATTCTTTGTTATTATTACCTGTTGTTGGGATTGAACCTGTATCCTCCAGATGATGTCCTTACCGAATATTCTATGTAATAACAATTATCAAGATTCATCTCAGAAATTTGGACTAATAATATTTGGATTTTGCCAGAGAACTGAAGAAGCTGCGGAGCATGAAGACAACGGTAATACGAATTGTAGTTGACGCATGGGAAACAGTTCCCAAAGGCTTGGAAAAAGACTGGAAGAATTGGAGATCAGTGGAAGAATCGAGACTTCAGACCACAGCATCGTTAATATCGACTAAAATACTCCAATTCTTCAATGTCCGGGAAACCTGAGGAGACATGCCGCCACTCAGATTCCATTGAAAGACTCACAAGAAGAGATGAAATAATAATAATTGACAATGCCTCATAAAAAATTATTAAAATTTTGAGCCTACCGGACTTAATTGAAACGTCGGAAAGCACTTCGATGAAATTACAATGTTCCCATTTAGTCAAAACAATTGCTTATCATGGGATGTCAAGTGTGGATACTTTGCTCCTTATTGTCTTCTAAAGTCGGCCACGACTCATCGCTCTGCCAACCAACAAAATAGAGGAAGTCAAGCGAATGAAATACACTGGTCTTGCTAATATATCTTTAAAATTATTACAATTTAAAAAGTCAAAGTTTTTAGAGGGTTTTATCATTCTTTCTTTCTTTTTCGATCTTTCTAGCTTCACTACAAACGAAAAAACAAATGAAGTCACAGACGATGTTATGTCACATGAGCTGTACACTAAGGGTTTAGTTTTTGATTATATGGTTGGTTGGTTGGGTTTTATAGTATATCAACCTTTGTAGGTTATTTAACGCCAAATCCATTTTTATTCAAATAATCAGTTCTATTTCAAACAATTCAGTTTAGCATGAGTACACAGTTTAATTGTCAAAAACATGTCTATTTCAAACTATTCAGTTTATTCAAACAGTTCTAATTCACTTAATTCAGTTTAGCGTAAATGCAGATTTTGTTTACTCCATAAAATGTCAAAACATTTCTATATATAACAATTCAGTTAAGTGTAAGTACAGTTTCAATGTCAAAAATATTTCTATTTCAAGCTATTCAGTTTGGCATAAGTAAGCCGTTAATTCTATCTAACCCATAGATAGGGCCCTATCAGGTGCTACTACTCCAGGTCAGAGTGGACCTGGGAGCGATTGTAGTAAAGGGGTACTCTGCATTCCCCAAAGCTCCAGCATTACTGGAACCTCGCCATCAGATTGTTTAGTGTCATATTAAGGACACTCGTTGGGAGGGTCTTACCCCTCTGCAAAGAACCAGTCGGTGTATTCTACAGCCCCAGCCGACTGGGCAATTTTTGATTATAGTTTCATAGTAAACAGATACCTTCTCTATAAAAACTTTTAAAATGTTACAAATCCTCGGCAGATTGTTTATGACCCTTTTTAGCCTTGTTGACTAGTGCTGTAGAATACACCGACTGCATCTCTGCGGAGTAGTAAGACCCACCGAACAAGTGTCCTGGATAGGACATTAAACAATCTGATGGTGAGGCTCCAGTCTTGGAGCTTTGGGGAATATAGAAAACCCCTTTATTGCCAATGTTCCCAGTTCCACTCTGACCCTGAGTGGTAGCACCTCATAGGGTCCTATCTATGGGTCAAATAGAACTTTTGAAAATCAAACAGTGAATTACGCTAAACTGATTTGTTAGAAATAGAACTGTTTATCACTTAACTGTGTGTAAACAAATGACTGATATTTAATCGAACTGTTAGTGATACGTAGCAATACTTGGGACGATTTACAGGTGAGTATACGAATGAGTAAAGTTGAACAGAAGAATTTGTGTTTAATTGCAATATTTTAATCACTTCACTGAGCGCAAATAAATGACTAAAAGTAAATAGAATTATTCGTTTTTTATCAATAAGGGTTTTTGGATTATTATCTTCATCTTTATTGTTATTTCCACAACGTTTCGGCCTATATGTCCTCCGGCCTTCTTCAGGTGTTGGTCGAACTCGGGAACCTTCATGGAACTTCGAAATACGTCCCTTATTGAATCCACAGGGGTCGCTTGTTCTGATTCCGTTAGCCATAACCTGGTACAAGTGTTAAGTATCCCTGTATTGTTACTCGCCTGTAGTGAGGATGGAACCTGCAACCTCCAGATGATTGTCTCCTTGAAAACTTAGGTAACCATCGCCTATAACCGTTACGCCATGTGTCCTGCTGCGGAAATAACAATAAAGATGAAGACAATAGTCCGAAAACCCTTAGTGATAAAAATCAACAAGCTTCGTCTCTGAAATTTAGACAACTAGAATTATTCGTGTTAGATAGAAATACTTGAAACCATTTGACTGAAAAGAAAACGAACTCAGGTTCATTTAAAACTGTTATGAACAATATATGTTTACAAAACATATCTCTCTTCTATATATATGTACAAGAGGATTTGGCATTAAATAACCTACAATAGTGGATATGTTATAAAACCAAACCAAACCAACTTGACACTTTTTGCTCCGATGAACTATTGGAAATAAAGCTAAAATCTTAAACTTTCTTAAATATAAAAATAGAGTGGCTAGATTATACTCATTGTTCATTCTCTTTTACTTATAAACAAAAAAAAACTTTCTAAGTTCGAAAACAACCAGAGAACCTTTTTTAAAATCAAATTTGATAACCCGTACGTGAACACATTAAATGTCGAACAAATACAAATTCTACCAAGAAACAACAGTTTACTCAGTCGCATATTATTAATATGGCTTATTATGTATGGAGATCCAAAGGGTAATAATTATTTTTACCTTTATAATTAAATCTTATGAATTCTCGAAGGTTTATCTTCTGAATTAAACTTTAAATCAAAAGGAAAATATTTCTCACAAATAAAGAAATAAAGAAAAGCTTAAAGACCTGTACAAAAACATGTGCGCAGACAAGTTTTTCAACTGAAGAAATAGACGTATATAATTATCGAAAGGTTTATTTCCTCCTCCCAAAACGTTATTGTTATAACACTTTTAATCCATACTATAACAAAAATATCGTTCACACAAAAATATATATAAATATTAACAGCCAATATTTTTCACCATATCAGTTATATCAATTTATACAGTTTTGCAGGACTCGAACACTATCACATAACTTACTATGAGTTCTGTTTGGCTTAGTTTGACACAAGGCCAGAAAAATAGAGCAACAAGTGCGATTCCAAGCCACAAACCGTGGTTTACAAGCTGAGCTTGCTAAACATTATACCAAGTCTATGGATATAATTATTGACGTCTATTCCCTCTCTGGAATGCGATAGGTTATATATTAAGTTCCATAGTACCAGCATGAAGAAACGATTACAATCAACATGAAGAAAGAAAGGTCAAGTATTTAATTATCGAAAAGATTATTTACCCCCAAACGATATAGAGAGAGAACTTACAGACATCCATTCGCAAAAATAAATCATCATCATCATCATGTCGCGCCATCTTCCGGTAGGTCTTAAAGGCTACATCCTGTATCGGCACAGAGCTGTTGTATGTAGGTTCTCGCTGGTTGTCTTGCTTTTGATCGTCCATATGAGGGGGGGTTCACAGGAGTACGTCACTTATGAGTTCATCCCTACTTCTCCAGCAGTGTCCCACATGTCTGGTTCGTCTAACTTGGATAGTTTTTGTAATGGGTGGTAAGTGGCCATACAGCTGTGGCTTTGTGGGGTGCTGCCTCCAAGACTTGTTCAATATTGCTCGCAGCATTCTTGTGTAGTTGCCGTCAAGCTTTTTCTCCATACGTTTAGTTAGCCTCTATGTAGTGCATCCATACAGCAGTATCGACACGACTACTACTGGGAAAAAAACTGCGTTTCATTTTATCGGTCAGGTGTGACTTCCATATGACCGATAGCCTATTGATAGCAATCCATGCCTTTGCCAGTTGCGGGTTGGTGTCTGTCTCCATAGATGAGACACTGCTTCTGACCCACAAAAAGAAATAAATAAATGAAAATATAAACGGTCACTTTTTTCAGCGCATCAGTCAAATTTATTCGGAGTTTTTACATTAAATAACCAATGGTTTAGTGGTGTAATGGTTATCGTCGTAGGAAATGGACACGGCGAAACGAGTTCAAATCTTGGACGAGACTGATTGCATTTTACATTGCACTAATACCCTTGGGAAAGGTATGGGTAAAATAGTAGGGCAGACTAGGTTCTTCAGCCTTGGTGAGGCAACTAGTCTCGGAGAAGGAAAACTCTGAATTGAAACCTGTTAAACTCCGCTTAAAAATTGACCTTGTGCCATATCCTGCTCGAGCGGAGGGGTTGGTAAATATGTATAATAATGTATTATAAAGATTTATAATTTTTTTAATTGCCATTATTGTATCGTTTTTAAACTACTCAAATAATTAGGCGTCTGTACGAAACTTTATCATTCCTTCATAAGACCAATTGCCCGGTTGGCTGGGGCTGTAGAATACACCGACTGCTTCTCTACAGAGAAGTAAGACCCCTCCCAACGAGTGTCCTGATATGACACTAAACAATCTGATGGTGAGGTTCCAGTAATGCTGAAGCTTTGGGGAATGCGGAGTACCCCTTCATTGCCATCGCTCCCAGGTCCACTCTAGCCCGGAGTGATAGCACCTGATAGGGCCCTATCTATGGGTTGAATAGAACTAACAGCATACTTATGCTAAAATGAATTGTTTGAGTAAACTGAATAGCTTTAAATAGAAATGTTTTTGACAATTAAACCGTACTTCCATTTAAACTACGTGCTTATGCTTAACTGAATTATTTAAAATAGAACTGTTTTTCGACATTAAAACTGTATTTACACTTAACTGAATTGTTACATATAACTGCTTGAATAGTTTGAAATGGAAATGTTTTTGACAATTAAACTATGTACTTATGCTAAACTGAATTGTTTTGAATAGAACAGATTATTTACATAAAAATGGTTTTGGCGTTAAATAACCTACGAAGGTTGATATGCCGTAAAACCCAACAAACCAACCAAACCATCATAAGATCAAGTTGTAAACAAAATGTATTTCACGGTGTAATTATATTGTAAAAGCGATAAACATCAATCAGTTCCAACTTGATTAACTAAGACAAATTAACAAAATGACTGAGGGTCGAAACACATCAACAAATCAATTTTCAAAAAAAAAGATGTTCTCTTCAAAATTTCGAGTGAAAATGTCTTTAAAAAACTTTTTTCGTTAAGTTTCAAAAATTTGATAAAAATCGGATAATCTTTAAGCTATATTTTTTGCAGCTGAGCGTTTCTGTTCAGGCAGACCGAAATCTATGGTATATAATTTGAAAAGGAGGGGTGATGCGTTGACAATTCAATAATACGCATACAATGCGTTGATGGAAATGCGATCAAGAAAGTCATAATTTAAAAAAAAAAACAATAGTACATTCATAAAACGTTTTTTATAGGAAAACTGAATTTTATTATTTCCCACGCTTATTAAGTTATTCACCAGAATCTTATTGACCAGAGGCGTTAACAATTTTTACTAACATTCAATAAAAAAAGGCATATTAACTTGATAAGCAAACGACATCGACCGACTAAGAAAAAAGGTTTTTGTTCAGAGGCATCCAGTCTCTCTGATATGTCTCATTGCTAAATCACGATGATTTAGTTCTAAAGTTTACCAGATTTTAAAAAAAGTAGAAAGTAGACTATCAATTTCACACTAAACAAGGTTTTTGTAGATTGGGGAGTGACTGGTCTTCTATTGCAAGATGTCAATACTTTCACTATAAGATTGTTATTAACAAAAACGCCAATGACTAAATCAATTCAAAACACCAACATGGGCGATACGCATAAAGAATTAGAAACGCTGATATAGATGGTGTAAAGGCTAATCGATGGTTGAAAAGTAATGTAACTGAAGGCGGAGACAGAGAGGTTAATAAGAGCAGCACAGGAACAGAGCCTAACAACAAAAAACTATCAAGAAAACATTATAAAAAAGGATGAAAACCCAGTATGTGGATTGTGTGAACGAAAGACAGAATCAATTGACCTAAGTTTCCGGTTGCTCAATCCTAACACCAATAGAATATAAAGAAATGCATGAAAAAATAGGAGATTATCTTCATTGGAAAGGAAATAAATACTATAGAATATTGGATTGTGAAAAATCCAATATTGTGAAAAATGGCATAAACACCAACCAGAACCAATAACAGAAGCAAAAGGAGCAACTATTTTCTAGGACTTTGCTATCCAAACTGAAGGGGGGGGGGGCTCCGTGGCGTAATGGGTGAAATGCTGAACTGTGGCATCGAATCAAGTGTGTTCAAACTTATTTTATGAAACCTTATAAAGTTTGTAAAATCACAGGGGAAAAATCATTAGGATATCTTATCTCACTAAAAGTTATTATTATTCAAAATTCGTTGATTTTTTTTAAATTTCAAGGACATTTTACGTTAGGTTTCCAGTCATGGAGCAGAATCGAAAGATTTGCAAGTAGATTTGATCAGGATTTTTGGTATGATACGAGAGCTATTTATGTTTGAATATCTTTTTGGCATAATAGAATTGGCATCTCATGTTAATTTTGTAACAAAAATATGTCTTTTTATATATGTATTAATGAGATTTTTTTTAATTTAACGAAATAACAGACAATATTGCAATATACACTTTTCACGTTCACTAACATAACTGTAAATGCTAAAATCGAACCTGACTAAACCATATATTTTTTCTGAAAAAAAAGCAGATTGACATTCAAGGTTATTTTAGCGGGCTCCCTTTTGGCATTTTGAAAAATTTTCTCAAGTTATTTAATATAACAACAAAAACGATAAATCTTTGACAGAACCATAGAATGTCGTTTATAGTGAGTCATTCTGAAGCATACAGAACTCAAGGGATTGTCCCCTTCCCCAATTTATTTATTAAAAAAAACTTTCGCGAAAAATTTTCGGTGGAAAAACCAAAATTAGATTTTTTTTAGTTTCAATATTATGTCCAACTCAATGTTATAATCTGATTACCATCTTGGCACAAAATTTTCCCATGATGCTCTTGTCACATGTATGCACAAATATTTCATTTTAAACAAAGGAAGTGTTGTGATGGATGTGGATTCAAAATTAAAGCCATATTATGCTCTTTTTTTTTTCGTCTGAATTTCGGGAAAGGGTGATTCTAAAACTTATTCTTTGCTGGCTTTCTTTGGTGTACTTTTTATATGAACTTTTTAATGTAGTTCTTGGATAAAAAAAAAGGTTTCAACAATTTGCATCTAGGTTTATGTAATCAGCCTGTTTTGAATCCTTCTTGTCTAGCCTTTTTTGTTTGTTTTCAAAGTGAATATTATACATCTGAGCATTAACCTCCCCACAGAGTGAATTGTGATTAATCATCATTTGGAACAAAATCTTAATAAATACAAAGATTTGCTTATCAGAACCAATTCCGCGATTCGCTTCTTCTTGGACTCTTCTGTTATCTGATTTCTGCATTTCTTTATTTTCCAACTCAATTGAAGAATGACTCCGATAAACTTCTTTGTTATTATCACAAGAATAAAGCCACTCAGCTTCAAAATTCCTTGTCATACACTTGTATATATTATCATCATTATCAAATCACGCTGATAGTACGAAGTTCTCTGACTCTGTCTCTGTCTGTCTGTCTGTCTCTCTCTCTCATCCATCGCTCCTGACAGAACTTCTGGGTTGCATCTTGTGTTAGCACAGAGCTGATGTATGTATTTACCTACTCATGAGCAGGATGTGATTCTTGATCAATTTTTAAGCGGAGTTAAAGAGGTTTGAGTTCAGAGTTTTCCTTCTCCTAGACTGGTTGCCATACCAAGGTTAAATAGCTACGATTTGCCCATATTTGGAGGGAGAATAGATCCATACCTTTCTCAATGGTATTTGCGCTATGTGAAATGCAAACAGCCTCGTCCAGTGTTTGAACTCGGATCGTCATTTCCATTCCCAACAATGATAACCATTACACCACGGCCACCTTCTCAGAACTGACGTAAGTCTTTGCTGGTTGGATAACACAGGCGTATCCATGATCCGGAGTCCATAAGAGTTCATCCTTTATGAGTTAGTCCTTGCTTCAACAGCGGAACACCGAATGTCTTCTTCATCTTATTAGAATAATTTGTGAGATGGTAGGCAGGTTGCTGTTCAGCTGTTATTTTGTGGGATGCTGCTTCCAGAACTTGTTCAAGACAGCATACAACATTCTTGCGTAGTTCCCTTCTCGCTTTTTCTATATGTGTTTTGTTAGTGTTTACGTGATGCATCTTTGCAGCCGTATGGACACAGCAACATCTTGAAAGAAATCCCATTTTATTTCATCGAATAGATCAGATATCCATATGATCGATAACCAGTCAATAGCAGTCTACGCCTTTGCTAGGTGTATGTTGACATCCCTATCAGTAGATGAGATGCAGCTACCGAGGTATGTGAACTGAATCACTAGTTTTAGAGGCTTGCCACTTAGATTGGGGAAGGTTCCTTTTTGTTTAAAACGCATGTTTTATTTGCGTTAACGTAGAAAACAATGCTTCCCGCTGCTCGTTCTTGACTATGCAGAAGAGATTCTACCTGGGCTGGTGTATTTGCAAAAAGTGCTTGGTCATCTGCATAGTCTGTATCTAACATACCTTCTGTGAGATGTCGTCTGTTTCTTGCCTTTTTAGCGTGAATTTAGTTTAGTTTAGTTTGGTTTGGTTTGGTTTGGTTTTATGGCATATCAACTATTGTAGGTTATCTAATGCCTAATCCATTTTTATAAATATAAACAATTCTATTTCAAACAATTCAGCTTAGCATAAGTACGGTTTTTGTTTGCACACAGTTAAATGTAAAAACAGTTTTATTTCAAACAATTCTGTTTAGCATAAATACGCAGTCTAAATGTCAAAAACAGTTCTATTTTGAAAAATTTAGATTAGCGTAAGTACACAGTTTAGTTCTATTTGACTCATAGATAGGACCCTATCAGGTGCTACGACTGCGAGCTAGGGTGGACCTGGCTGCGATGACAATAAAGGGATACTCCGGTTCTCCAAAGATCCAGCATTACAAGAGGCTCACCATCAGATTGTATAGGTTCATATCAGGACATTCGTTGGGGGAGTCTAACCTTTTTGGTGTATTCTGCAGCTTCAATCGACTGGGCTATATTAGTGAGAAACCATTTCTTTTATTAGAAGTATGGAAGCTCGAAATATGGTAATTGTTGTGGCCCCGGAAAGGGTCACTAATGAAAACCTAAACACGGATATTAGATAACAGATTATATTACACAAAAAAGATCGAGTTACATTGAAAATGTAAGAAGTCTCGTGCTGTTCGGATAACACCGATATTGATCTGCGGTATTTGATGACTGCCCCACCCAACGGGCATGTGTGGCACAAGACCTTTTTTTGGTGGGTCCGAGCGCAGGACCGTAGCCCACACGCGCCCGGCATTTCCAAAAATGCCTACGGTCTCGTCGGCATTCTCCTTATTAAAGGCGCCTCAGACGCCGGGCGATGACCCCCCCCCCCAAAGGGGGTAAAAGCCTAGGAGGAAGGCTCCCTGAGGCCGAAGGAAATGTCCAGGTCCGGAGACACACTCGACCAGATCCGGAGAGGTGCAGACCAATTTTGATCTGCCTCTGGCAGCGAAATCTCTCAGTACTAATAATGGTGAGAAGAGTCCATTATGGTAAGATGGGTAAGGCTCCCACAATAGTAATCTAGGCAGAGTGTAAACGAATATGGTGTTAATGAATCTTCTGGCAAGACTCCAGTGACATTGTCGAAGAAACCGTTGTCCACGTCAGGTGAGTGAACCATGGCTTTAGTGCCCTTGTAAAACACTATTATAATGATAACTGTTTCTTTAGGAAGACAATATGCAATTAGTATAATTAGCAAAATTCTTTGCTTGTACTTCTCTGATGATTCGACGGATGGTCAAAATTTTAGGTTATGAAGCGATTACTTCGAAAGCCGTTCTGACTTTTTTCTCAGAATTTTCTCGATTTCGGATCAGATACGTTTGCAGCAATAGCATTAAGAGTTATGCTTCTGTAATTCTTTGTGATTTAGAGGTTACCTTTCTCGAGAAAAGGGAAGGATGCAATCTTTTGTTCATTTCTCGATTGTATTTTGTTTATAGACTGCGTTGCATAATCAGAGAATTATTCTATTTACCCAACCCCTACGCTCGGACAGGAAATGACAAGCGGAGTTTAACAGGTTTCAATTCAGAGTGCTCCTTCTCCTAGACTAGTTACCTCACCAAGGCTGAAGAACCCAGTCTGTCCTACTATTTACCCATAGCTGGAGGGAGAATAATTGGATTCATACCTTTCCCAAAGGTATTAGTGCTATGTGAAATGCAATCAGTCTCGTCCAGGATTTGAACTCGTGTCGCCGTGTCCATTTCCTACAACGATAACCATTACACCACGGGCACCTCTAGAGAATTTCTTTGAGGCCTGCAACTTTTCAATTTTTAATTTTTTTCAATACTGCCTCAAATTCATCCTCGGTAAAGTGTCCTTGTTTGATGTCTAGTAGGCCATTAATAATTTTTGGTTGGGTTCATCAGTGATTTCAGGAGGTTTTTCGAGTCGATTCTAAAAAGATTTCTTTCCATTACTGAATCTTTCTGCTTGGTTGGCGGTTTTTAGTTTTACACTGAAGTTGCTCTTCATTTCGCTCTCCTCAATTACTGTCCGCCATGCTATTCGTGATTGTCTATCTTCAACTGAATTTGTAATTTCGTCGATTCGGTTTGGAATGTATTCTAATTATTCTTTTTTAGTAAGTTTTATCTGGGCTTACCTTAGTTTCTTCACGTTGGTATTTGTTGGGTTTCTTTTAATGAGCAAGGCTGCTTTTTTAAATTATCGCGTTTTTTTTTCTAACTACTTGTGATTCTTGTAGAACTTTACATTTGGCTCTTGGTTTAGTTGGTATATACTCAGCTGCCGCTTCTATGTGAACGGAGACAGAGTTTTGAAATTCGTCATTCGGACTATGTCTCTCAAATGTCTCCTAAAGAGTATCAAATTTGTTTCTTACAGTTACCGTATATTTATTACTTTTATCTTTATCGGTTAGTTAGGACTGCTTTATTTCTGTATGAAATATACAGAAGGCACAAGGCCTTGAAGTTTTTGGGGAGGGGAAGGGAGCAGTCATACTTTTCTATATAAACTAAGGAGACCTAGCTAGCCACATTCGCCGACCCATTCAACAATACAATATATAGTCATTCTTCCATCGTCATGCGCGCTGCAATCACCAAAATACCACATTTGCTCTATGAAGAAGTCCTACTTAAAATCCCGAGATTAATGATTGATTTTATTTACAAGTATGATTTATTCACAATGAATGTGATGGGAATGGGAGAAAAACCCCGAAATATATACAAAAACAAAGGAAAAATCCCCCGTTTGGTTGCCCTCCCATCCCCCCGTCTATAAAATTGGAGGCCGACTGTTTTCCGGGGCGAAAGAACCGAAAACAAGCCGGACCTACCCTAGGTGGGACAGGAATCCCAATCTACCGGGGTCAAAGAAATAAGGGGTCGGGCGCGGTATAGGTTGATATAAGTAGGTGATATGATTTTTATACATATGAATGTTCAAGATCTTCAATAAAAGGCGGGCTGGGATGCGGGTTCAGGTACAAAAATAATGGGGATGGGGAAGATCTTGAGAACTAACGACTAGATGACGGGGACAATGACTCACAAACATACTGCTAACTAGGTACCTGGGTACCAAAAGAAAAAGGGAACAGTTCTACTCACCAGGGGTGGGGTCCCCAAGGACCCGTACCGTAGACGCCATGAGCCGGCAGAGGAGGGAAGGATGACTCCAACGTTGCTCCCTTTCGCACGACCAGGCTCGCTGCATGCACCCACCTTTTGCTGAATGTTATGCGATCCAAGCGTTTTCTATCGCATCTGATTTTGACCCTCAGCTGATGCCGAAAATATAAAACCAGATCGCGATGAGAAAAGTTTGCATCGTCATACAATCCCTTGTTTCGCGTCGTCCAAATCACCATTCTAGCTACAGCTAGGATCGCGAGAAACACCACACGCTTCTCACCCTGATACGGAGGAAGAACGTTGTCCACGACGAAACCAACGTCGAGCAGCACGAGCTGTTTGGGTTCGATGCGAGCCGTCCACTCACCGACGTGATCCCAAAACGGGCGAACTCGCTCGCAGTAGTAGAAGGCGTGCTCAGCCGTTTCTTCTAATCCACTGCCGCAGCGAGTGCAATCGGGCATGTCTGCCAGGCCCGCCTTGTAGTTCAAGCCGACAAGGGGTAACGCATTTCGCACAAGTCGCCAGGTGAGCGAGAACTCGGAGTTGTTCAAAAAGCTCGATCCTGGCGCCAAATTCCAATGAGAGCGAATCTCCTCCGTCGTCCAGCCACGCCGCTCGCTGAGAGGATCAGAAGCGGAACCCACCACTAGCTCCCGATATAGTTCTTTTCGAGGCCGTGAAAGGTCACTGGACCCAAGAAGGTTACGAAGGGCCGTTCGGCACTCGCGGACAAACAGTGTTTCGCCCAAAGGCCTACGTCGACCTTCAGCCTTTGGGTCTGACTTTAGGCGAGGAAAAGTCCGACTCGCCTTCAGTCTCCACGCTGCGTCCCCTGTCAAGGCTCTTCCCAAGTATGCAAGTCTTTCAGCAAGCCAGTGGCTCTCCAGATCAGGCATACCTAGACCCCCGTTGCGTGTACGTTGGATACAGACCTGCCTACGGACCATCGGCCTTGCACCTCCCCAGAGTAATCTGGAAAGGGATCGTTGCAGCGCCAACCGATTTACCTTAGGCAGAGGAAGTACAGCCAATCGGTAAAGGATCAAGGGGAAGACGTACACGGCGCACGCCTCCGCCCTGCCCTTTAAGGACAACCTCCTTGAAAGCCAGATTCCCACCTGAGCATATACCTTGGCTTGTATTTCCGACCAATTTCGCTCCAGTTGGAGGCCGGGCCCGAACCACACCCCAAGGATGCGGACAGGTCCGTCACTCCAGCGGAAGGGCCCCGGAAGAGTATTGCTACCCCTCCAAGCACCGAGCCGCAAACCTTCGCTTTTGTCAAAATTGACCTTGGCTCCTGCAATCCGCTCGTACTCGCTAACCGCCTTCTTCAAAGCCTTTATATCCAGACGGCGGGATACAAACACTGTGATATCATCGGCGAACGCGGAAACCCTTGCCGTAAGAGGGCCAGCAAAAGGGACACCGCGCAGGGCCGGATTTGTCGTCCTATCCCTAAGCCTACCGAGCAGGGGCTCCAAAGCTAGGACATAGAGAAGAGAAGACAACGGGCAGCCCTGCCGGACGGAACGCTCGACCGCAAACACCCTCGAACGCCTTCCGTTCACCTGGTACATCATGCTAATCCATCTGCGGAACTTCGGTTTGAATCCGGCAGTCTCCAAAACAGTCGTCAAAAACCGATGGTCAACCCTATCGAAGGCCTTGGACTGATCTAAACTGATCAGCGCGGCCTCTGTGCCGTCTTCTATCCCCTCTAGGGCCTCGCGAATCAAGTGCAGGTTGTCCTGGATCGATCTTCCCTTCACAGCAAAGGTCTGCTCAGAGCCGATCAGATCGCTAATGACAAGCTGTAAACGATTCGCTAAGACCTGGGCCAAAATCTTTAACTCTGTGTTAAGCAGAGTTATGGGCCTGTAGTCATCTAAACCCTCCCAAACATGCCTGCCACCTTTCTTCAGCAATGTGATCACGCCCTTGGCAACGCTACCAGGGATGGCTCCCTGGGCGAACCAATGGTTGAACATATCCGTCAGAATAGGCACAAACATGTGCGACATCCTCAAGTACACTTCGTAGGGCAAACCATCTAGTCCTGGCGACTTGTTGAGGCCGACCTGCTTCAACGCGTCACGGACTTCGCATTCAGTAACCACACCCTCGCAGCTAGCCACTTCAGCCACCCCAAGGCGGGGGAAGTCGGCAAGATAGCTACGAAACTCCCGGAGCGGGAGATCAGTACAGCGGGCAAAGCGATCCCGAAAGTGCGCCCGAAAGGTGTCACGAATCTCGCGAGCCGATCGCAGCAGTCGCCCATCCGGGGCCTTGACAGAACCGATATACCGATCGGGGAACCTTCGCACTTCTTCTTCACGCGCAGTCGCGTTCGTTTTCACAGCTTCGTTGAGAACTCTCTTTAACCAAGATCTAACTACGCATCCCTTGTAGCGCTCGCTACTCTCGCGCTCAAGGTCCCCCCTAGCTAGCTCTACGTTTAGGGAGTCCCCCCCCCAGCCACCGCCCGGGAAAGTCTATCGTCTATAGATTTCGCTTCCTTGGTCCTATCTAAGTTGAGCTGTCGACCGTACTTGGTAGCGAAATCTCTAATCCTATGTTTAAGAGATCCCCACCACCTATTCCCGGTAACCGCCCCCACTAACGCCCGCTGAATTAGGGATTCCAGCCGATCCCGGAAGTCCCGTATCTCCAGTAAGGAGGTATTGAACTTCCAGTAACCGGCCAGACTAGGCCTATTTGCTAACCGTAGACTGACTCTAACAAGTTTATGGTCAGTCCACGCTATCAAGTGGAACGTGGGACAACGAACAAAGTCAATGTCAGCTCGTCTCACTAACACTCTGTCCAAGTAGGAACCTACTTTGGCAGAGGGCGAACTATCTAGCCACGTCCACATCTCCCGCCCTGGGTGATCAAGACGAAACCTGTCGACGAGGTCAGGACGAGTCATGAGGCCGGCAAGGCTGCTTTCACACCTTCCCACACGCCTAGCTCCCCGCCCGACCTTATCTATCTTGGGATCAAGGATCGCATTCCAATCACCCATTAAAACTAGCCGCTTCGTATCGTCCAGGAACGGCGCCAACCGACGAAAAAAGGAAACCCTCTCCACAACGATATTGGGCGCATAAACCGCAACCAGACGAAACTTGAAACTTTTCACGGCAACATCGGCCACAACCAGTCGGCCCCCGTCACCTGCAAAAACAACGTCAACATCAGCATCAAGGCTGCGTCAAACTAGCAAAGAAACCCCAACGCTGGTACGGCTGCCATATGCTGAGAAAACGTTAAAATCGCTTTCCAGCACACGACAGTCGGCACCGCAAGTGAAGTGGGTTTCCTGCACTGCAGCAACATCTACACCGAGAGTTTTAAGTTCACCAAGCAAGCGCGTACACTTGCCCGGATCCCTCAATCCCCTCACATTCAAAGTAGCAAGGTTTAGACCCATCAATCCCACTTACCTTACTCAGTGTCGACTACGGGCCGGAAATCCTTCGGGGTAAGGATGCCGACGGCCTGACGCAGGGATCCGGTGCCGAGCTCAGTACTTACTCGGTCATCCCTGGTAATTCCCCCGACATCCACGGGAGACCGCAATTTTAGGGACCTATAGAAGGACGGGTGAACTAAAATCGGGACCCTGCCCGAACAAAAAGGAAGCAATTTTTTTTTAAGCTTTAGTGGCGCAAATCCGCCAACATTACGTCCGCTCGACTGGCCCCCTCAAGAAAGTGCCAGAGCTCTTTGGTTCGGTTGCCAGCCGAACGGACGAATGTGGTCACCATTGCTGCATTTTTGAATAAATAGGGGTTGGTAATATCTTTTCCGTCTATTGTTTTCAGTGATGATAAGGGTTTTAATGATTGTTTTAAGATATGGTCCATGTTTTGGGGCTCTAGAATGTCTTGACAGAAATGAAATGCGGTGAAGGCACGTCGGACTTCGTTTGAAGCCGACCGTGACCTTGGTTTGGGTTCTGTTGGGGATGATGCTGCTGCTGTTGGTGACTCTCTGGTCACCGAGTGTGCTCTTGTAAGGAGCTTAGGGGTTGTGATGGATGAGAGTGAAGGTGATTTGGGGGAAAGTGGGAAGCCAGAGAGGTGTCCTGGGGTATTTTGAGGTTTTTGTGGGGGAGGAATGATTTGGGCTGGTCTTTCAATTTTTTTCTTTTCGCCCTTTTCTTGAGGTTGGGAGGGTGTTTAGGACTGTGTTTGTGTTTCTTGTGTTGGTCCCTTAATATGTTTTTTCTCCCCCTCCCCAGCTACCGAGTCCCCACTATCCCTTCGCCGTTTTAGGTTAATCGAATAATCCATGGCTTCATTTTCTTTTTCAGTGTGTTTTTCTTTGTTTTTCTTTTTTGTTGATGACGATGATGATGATGATCTTGCAGATGACGATGATGATGATGATGATGATGTTTTGGCTGTGCTAGTTGTAGTAGTAGTATCAATAGAGTCTGTTTTAGCAGTCGTGGTAATTGTTGGCTTGGTGTGATCTGTTTTTGTTGCTGGTTCTTTGGTGGGGGTCTTCTTCTTTTTCCCCCCTTAACCACCTGGGTCCAGCCCTCTTCTTTGTCGGGGCTGTCCCCGGTTTTAGCTTTAGGGGTTTCATTTTTGTTTACTTCGGTCGCTGTTGTTGCTGCTGCTGCTATAGTTGTCGTTGTGTTCGTTGTCGTTTCTGTTGTTGTTGTTGTGGCCGGAGTTGTTTTGGTTGTTTTTTGAGGGCAGGATTTTGAAAAGTGCCCCAGCTACTTGCAATTCCAGCACTGGGGCTTCCTGCCCTCAACAACTACTGTCATGATCTGATGTTCATATTCGATTACGTGAGGTATGGCTGTGAACCCCCCTCTGTCCAGGCACATGGTGAAGATATAATCACCGTGCGCTGTCCCGTTAACCGATTTTGCTTTGGTTATGTCCTCTATTTCGCCATGTTTTACGAGGTAGGCAGCCAGGACCTCCTCATTTAGCTGTATCGGGACATTACACACGGTGATTCGGATTTTACGTCTTCCCATGTACTCTGGTTGTAGCCGGAAGTACTTGGAGATGACGTTTTCGCCGGCCAGCTTGGCTGCAAGGTCTTCTGATGGCAGCAGAACATCCCATGTTGCAAAGCTACGTCTACAGTAGTACTTTGCGGGAATGTCTGCTGCTTTTAGCAAGCCTTCAAAAGTATCTTTTTTGATACCTGCCAGCCTCTTTGTTTTTAAATCTGTGACTACGTATGATATTATTTTGGGTTCTACTTCCTGTACAAGTTCGGGAATAGGGAGGATCCTATTCCCTTGGAAGTATTTTTCGTATTTCTTCCTAATTGCGTTATAGTCCATAGGGCTTTTTTGAGTTATTTTTGTTGTCCAAGAGGCTGGCAGAGAAGGTACCTTTTGCGCCGGTTGTATAGAGCTGGCCGACGAAGATGGCTGCGAAAGTGCAGGCCATCTTTCTTCCGGCTTTGAGGGGGGACTTATGTTTTTAAAAATGTCGGGTGATGATGACCCTGGTGAAGTTGGTGCCTCTGCCATAGTTGCTTATGAGGTAGCTAGGAGAGGATGACCGTCGAATGTTCTTGTTTATGTGTAGGTGAATGTACTTTGTATGATGATGGAGTAAGTCGTTATGTTTTTTCAAAAATGATCCGAGGATAACAAGCGTTGACCCCCCTCAATAAACAAAATAACAATTGTTTGGGGGAGGGGCAGTCAACAATAACAGTTCAAAACAATAACAAACGGTTTTCAAAAAGTCCAACAAATAACAATTTTTTTTTTAAATAAGAACAACTTTAACAATCAAAAAATAACACTTTCTCGTCAATAGTATTTTAGCAACACAAGAAAATGAAGCTTCTAGTCTGCCTCGGTTAGTTAGGACTGCCATTAGATGTAAAGGTTGCCAAAGTCAGAAGAGAATTGAGTTCAATTATCAATTATCAAGAAATAAATACACGCTTATAAAAATTAGAAAAATAGTGCAGCTCAAAAATCTAGTTCATCAAGATTAGAATCTTCAACTTATGATCATACAGTTCTAGACAGTGAAAATTTTGCTAGAATAAATGATGATGTAATTTTTTGCGAGAAGAAACGTACATCTTTTATGACCTTGGTCACAGAATGCACCATGAAAAAACTCAGGGAAATTGTTAATCATATTTACCAACACCTCCGCTCGGGCAGGATATGACACAAGGTCAATTTTTAAGCGGAGTTTAACAGGTTTGAATTCAGAGTTTTCCTTCTCCTAGACTAGTTGCCTCACCAAGACTGAAGAACCTAGTTTGCCCTACTATTTGCCCATAGCTGGGGGGAGAATAATTGGATTCATACCTTTCCCAAGGGTATTAGTGCTATGTGAAATGCTATCAGTCTTGTCCAGGATTTGAACTCGTGTCGCCGTGTCCATTTCCTACGACGATAACCATTACACTACGGGCACCTCCACTCAGGGAAATTATTAATGCTATTAATCAGTTTAACGAAGATGAAACGTTAACGATAACTGAAATTCAAGAGCAGGGATAAGCAACATTTTTCATTGGTGGGACATTTTCGAACAACAATTAGGGGCCAATCACCATCAAAAATATGTAATCTAATGACAACTCGGCTTTTGAGTTATGAATGCATTGCAAATATATATTTTTTTAATTAAGATGAATAAAATTAAGTTTTTGCGCCCATGAGGTTATCATTTCAAACAAATAAAAGGAATTTTATCAAAAACTTACCTGTAATCAATAATAACTGTAAAAAGTTCTTCAACCTGTGAGTTCAAAACAAAGTCACTTTATGCAGGATGCTCGAAAGTCAAAAATGTGACATCCTTGACATCTCTATAGTCGAATCAAATACTTTAAAATTTGTCTTAAGGCAACGAAACAAATTCGAAATTGGCGTACGAAGTAAAATAAAAACGATTAACGAGGGTCTCGCTGACTGGCCAGCCGGACTGGGTCGTGGCTCGTTGAGTGGGGACTGTTGTGTACCCCTGTTCTAAAGTATCTTTTGTATCATGTTAATTATGAGTGAATAAAGGAGGCTGCTAAATTTGTGAGTGACTTATTTCCCAATCCTATATAAAGTCTTGTAACTAAAGATAATAAAGTCACTACTAAGCCTGGTGATTTTGAAACCAAGAGACCAATCACAACTTCAGATCAGTATTTGATCACAGCAATACATTCCCTCATAAATTTTACTACTTGGTTTCTCAGACTATCAAATAAATGTAACATTCTTTATCTGTTATTTGGCATAAGAATAAACCAGTATTAGGAGAACACATCATGTTACATATCCATACATGAATATGTGAAATGTACATAGAATGTTCATAATGTCCATATATAGATAACATAGGAATCCCGAAACACAAAAAAACACTTACGATTTCTTAGTTCAGGTACGAAAATTTTTATTACCTTTGAGTTTAAAGGTTTTCCGACAGAGAGAGATTCCATCTTTCTATGCTGACTTTTCCATCTGCCCCAAACCATGTGTGGCACCCGCCACAAGGAGTCGGCGAGCAAGCGAAAGTCAACCTTCTTCTTCCGAGGCAGACTCAACTAACTGACTTTTCTCAAATCCCCCAAAATCCTCCACACACACTTCCGGTGCATGACATCATTCACATCCCCAAGTCACATTTCTATCTGGGATTTTTATTTTGACATCTCTGAATGACACATCCTCCCCGCGCACGCGCGTGAACACCTGCGCTCATGTTGCACCTAACTAACCCATGCGCTAAGCGAACGGTTCTCAGCCTAACTAAACCGAAAGGCAAGATATATAAAACGAAATCCCTCAGCCATTATATTAAAATCAGACGTGGCAAAGAATGAGTATTTGAAACAATCTGTAATCAAACAGGTTTAGCTCTTGATGTCGTATGTTGCAATGCTGCCAAGTGAACTACTTTAACAGACGGCAATCAAAGTTAGCGCTTTTTCCAAAGAAGTTATACCAGCTTTAAATTTCTGTATTGAGGATAAATATATCGATGATGTTCTTAAACTTCACAAAGGTAATAAGCACAATCTTCAATGCAGTATCATCTCAGAAGCTTATCAATGTTGAGTCAAATATAGCAAAGTGTTCAGATGCAAGACTTTTGATTGCAAACAAGTAACCGTGTACCAAGATAAACTACACAGTACACGGATTACTTCCCATCTTCTCAAATCTTATCCACTAAACTATGGCTATAGTTGGTCTAGATTCCCAGTCTCAAAAAGTTCTGGAATCAGTAAATAAACATTGAAGGTACTTGGAACTGATATAACGAAAAACATTACAAGATCAAATAAAAGATGTTATGCATCTGCTGCTAGTGAAGTCAAAATAAAATAAATGAAAATAAATGAAACACCGTTTTGTTTGCTTGAAATATGGCTCAACGAATAATACTATCCATGGTCACTTCAAATCCCTCATAGGATTCAAATCATCATATGATACTGCAGTAGAGAAATTGTTATTTTCATAGCATGTTTTCTTTGGGGATAATCGTTAATGTTTCAAATAGATATTATAGGTAGGTTCAGATCCGCCGGATACAAATTTTCCTTACTTTTTCCTTTTTAGTTGGATCTTATGGAGCAGATGTCAAATTAATTGATGATTAAAAAAGGATTCGGCAAGTAGCTAGTACTAAGTATCTTGGGTGCATCTTAAAGTTTTGAAATGTCTTCTAAGATGATTTAAATGTAATTTCACTTTTTTAGTAATTTATTCCATATTGCACCAAAAAATGTAGGACACAAGACCCACAAGCAAAAAAAAAAATTGATTTACGATCTTGGATCCAGCATACGAGGTATTTATTTTACTTTTGGGAAAATGCCAATGAAATTCCTCAAACACCCTTTAAATGTATTTCGTTTGGAGAAATATCAATTTTTGAATTTCTGTTTCTCTTTGCGCTCTGAATTGTACCCACTGTGAGTGGGTAGAATGTTCGCCAATGATCTGGAAGACCTGGGTTCAATCCCAGGTTGCATCATACCAAAGACTTTAAAGATGGTACTTCATGAGACCTGCTTTTGTTGAGGGGAGGGTCTCACACAACTGCAGATGGTATAAATTGTATATCCAAAGACTCATTGATATGGCTATATCTACGAAAGAGTAATATCCTTAATTAATGAAAAATGGTATAATATTATAGCATACCAGAGTAGTGGCTCATTGGCCAATTGGGTAAAGTGTTCGACAATGGTCTGGAAGATCTGGGTCCAATCCAGGTCGCGTCATACCAAAGGCTTTAAAAATGGTACTTGATACTGCCGTGTTTAACACTCAGCAATATAAGGTATGTACAAAAGGGTAAAGTGGAGCAATCCAGGAAAAGGAGTAGCGCCTTCCTCTACACCTCGGTGTAGTAGCTATTGAAAAGGGGGCCTTCTGGTCGCCCTCGACTACGGTCGCAAACTTTACTTTTTACATCTTATAGGATTTAGTTTATAATGCCTAACCTCATTCAAAATAATGATAGCAACTTGCTTTGGAGGTGTCAAGTTTTATGATGCAAACAAACTAGGCCACTCTGTCGGGAGTTGCAACTCAGAATATACCAGCTTCTTCAAATATTGTTTTGCTCATCAATCATATTTTTTTGTATATTAGCCTGTTAGATGCTTCGTGAAAACATTCAAACACATATTCATACCTTCAAAACTTCTGTAAAACAATCAAAAGGAAAACAATACCGTTAATAAATAATGTCGTCGAACCCTTGATGTAGTTTGCTATGTTTACTTGAATATCCCAACCATACAAAAACTCCACCACAGGTTCACATTAGCATTGATGATATAATGATTACGTAAGTTATTGATTGAGTACGCTTGAGAGGCATTGTTTACTTTTTTATAAACAGAATTATACACCATCTCAAAAGTTTGGATTGAAATTACGGTATGGTTAGGCCAAGAAACCTGGTAAGGTTCGACATATCAAAAACTTATCTCGTGTAATGAATGACCCTTTGTTTTAAAGGTGAAAATTGGGTTTGAATAGTCGCTCATAACAGAAGTATCAATGGTAATATGAACTAAAAAGGCTGTCACTTGGTCCTGATAGAGGAAAGACACGAAAAACATGTTGGTCACAAGAACTGCGTTTATTTCCAGATGTTACTTTCTTCTTTGAACTGTTTAGTGTCAAACCTAGGATGGCCCTTTTTTTGTTAATGGGTAGGGAGGGCGGACTTTATCTCACCACAGAGGATACACTCGATGTATTTTAAGTGTCACAGATCGGACGACTTGGTTATTAGACTATAACATAATATTATACTTCTGTTATCATTTCATGTTAGCTTTTTTTTCAATTAATTCATACGTGACCTTTCATCTGGCATGCGAACTATATACCCGGAGTACTTTTATAATTTTCTTTATTTTTTAATACTCTCTACCCTCTTCTATCAACTCTTCTCTCTCTCTCTCTCTCTCTCTCTCTCTCTCTCTCTCTCTCTCTCTCTCTCTCTCTCTCTCTCCATGTCTGCATTCCTTGACAACCTCCTTCTCTTCTTTAATTCTTTTTCTCCTCTTTTTGATAATGAGCAATAGTTTACGAAAGATATCTTGAGTGAGTTTTAATTTTTTGTGTATACAATGTATGTAAATGTTTTAGTATTCCTTTTAAATGCATACTTGTATGTCAGTCCTGAAATTCCTTTGGGATAAGACTTAGTTATTTTCGAGAAATTTAACAGATATTTTTGGTCCCTCTCTTTTCTGAGAGAACTAGGTTGCTATCGACTAATGCTGGGGATTTGGGCCGAGATATATTCACTAGTTTTTAGCGGAAAGTAGAGGAAAACTCTTCCTGAAAATCATGAGACACGTATTTTTTTTTTTTTTCTCTAGTTTTTGATTTAGTAACTCTCTTGGGTAAGGGACAATTACAAAATGATAAGTATCCTGCATTCTTCGTGTATCAGTTTCAAAAGGAATGGGGATATATTGTAAAATTCCGGATTTACACTGACCATTTTTCAATATATCAAATTTCCTCATCAAATTAATACTCAAAGAATGAAGAATAATCAAATGCACAAACAACAAACAATAAATCAAATTTACTGATTCAGTAAAAAAAATGTTTTAAAAGCATCTAGACGCTATATATAATACGCTTATCTCCCTTTAATGTTGATCGGCTTTTGGTAATTTTTTTTTTTTTTTTTTTTGGCATTCTGATTAAACTTGACCTCTAAAAGATAAAACTTCGTCCCCAACAGTCACTAATCTTAATACACAATTTAAGTATAATTCATTACTCGCGATATTTCACTTCACACATAACAGCGAAAATTTCAGATCCTTTAATTAATTCATAGTTTAAATAACCGTCGTTGATTTAGTTGAGTAATTGATTTTAATGGCATGCTAACCCGTCTGGGGTTATCTTATGTCTAGAGGTTTGTTAACTGCGTGTAATGCATGTTTATATTTAAATTTTTGTATTGTTTCTTGAGAGTTTTTACTCATGATTATATGCTACTATGAAGGCGTTCGTAATGTAATGGTTATCGTCTTTGAAAATAGATATGGCGACACGAGTTCAAATCCAGGATAAGACTTCGCATTTCACATTGCCCGAATTGCCTTGGTAAAGTTATGAATCCAAGAATTCTCTCTCTGACTATGGGTAAATAGTTGGGTAGATTGGGCTCTTCAGCCTTGATATGGCAACCTGTCAGGAAGAAAGAAAATTCAAAATTCTAACCTATAGAACTCTGCTGGAAGCTGACCTTGTGTCACATCCTGCTCGTGCGGAGGGATAGGTAAATGAATATATATTAGAATTCCAATCAAATACAAATAATTTGCAAACAAATCTATTTGGCCCTCCGATGAGATCCTAACTGGCGCTACCAATCCAGGTCAGAGTGGACCTGGAAGTAATGGCCATGAAGGAGTACTCTACACTCATTGAAGACTCAGAAGTGGACACTCGTCATCAGATGTTATTTAATGTTTTACTCAGGACAAAATAACGACCATAAACATAATTTTGAACATTTTTTATTTCTCACGACTAAAAGTTTCATAACAATTAATGTTCCTAATAACATTAACACGCCAATTCCGTTAATATTGCTGTGGTATAAAGATGGGAAAAAACCAATTACTCAAGATATATTTAATTTCTTCATATAATCCAGTTTCTTTACATGCATTTAACCGCATTTGTGAGTGTGTGTGTGTGTGTGTGTGTGTGTGGCTTGTGGTTAGCGAGCGTATCTTGCTCACTATTTTATTGAATAGGGAATTAGATCCTCACTGTAGCCATTATTATCGCGTGATAAAATGGTTAGCGAGCTAGAATCATAGACCATGACTAATGAGTTGTTTCTCTTGTGTGTATCATACTTCTGGTTTTAGTAGATAGTATCATTGAATCAAAAGTTCATAGATATATATCAGTAAGTCTATATGAACGGGGTACCTTTTATAGTTAGAGCACATATCAATAATAATATCGATCTGTCATGATGCGTGTCCTGGGTGTGACACAAAATTATATTAAGAGGCAAAGCTGATTCTCTGGCGCTCTAGGTAATAATGTGTCAGTCTTGTTGCTATTACAACTAGGTTCATTCTAATCTGGAATGTTAGTAGCTATTAGAGTCCGATTCTATGGATCAAACAGCCCTGTTTAATATCATGTTTAAAATTATCCTAAATTTTATTCATACAGTGGCTTTTAAAACATTGATAGTGCAACTAAATTTATTGTGGCTATTTTGTTCGTGACTACTACATAAGCTTCCGACTGTTTGCTTTGTCAAAACCTTCCGTGCCCACGCTGTGTTTGAAAGATCCACAGAGTGGGGTTGGCACAATTCAGCCGGACCTTCTGAAGGTCAGATAATATGAGTGGCTAGATTGTCTAGCAACTCAAAGAATAGAAAAACCCCGTTTTTTTGCCAACAACAAAAATATCTTTTTTATTGAAACACCTTTGTGAGAGAATAAGTAACAAACAAATGTTGTTTGCTTTCCTGACAAACAGAAAAAGAAAGAATATCGAGAGAGGAAGAGTGACGATGAGGTGCGGTTAGAGTGACACTAACGTCTCTAAAGTCGGGGACTTTGAATTTTTGTAACATCTGAAGGTTGTTCGGAGTGCCTCGGGTCAAGAATGGAAGAGATGCTTCTTTGGCAGTCTTGAGTTTCTTCTTGGTCCCTTTTCTCATCCTCTCTGAGAATTTGTTTTTCTATACTATTTTCTATAGATCAATATCTGGACTAAAAATGGTTTCTGATTGGTTGTCTAATAAGAGACAATTAGGAGTCATATTCCCATTGGTCAGCCAATCTTAGTTCAGGATTATATCTTACAGGTATAGGGAAAACCCTTTTTAGATGCTTTGACCAATGGGAACAGGTTTAGAGCAATGGGGTTCAACAAAAAAAATCTCAGCCTCACCTGATGGATGAGGTATGCCCAGCTCACCTTTATTTAGGGTGGAGCAAAATTAAATCTCCCTTTTGACATTGACCTTCAAGATAAGGACTAAAAAAATATGTTTTACGAAATGACCCGTTTCATCATATTTAGCACCCGCTCTGCTCAGGTAGGATATGACACAGGGTCAATTTTTTAAGCGGGGTTTAACAGGTTTGAATTCAGTGTTTTCCTTCTCCTAGACTAGTTGCCTCACCAAGGCTGAAGAACCAAGTCTGCTCTCCTATTTACCCATAGCTGGAGGGAGAATAATTGGATTCATACCTTTCCCAAGGGTATTAGTGCTATGTGAAATGCAATCAGTCTCGTCCAGGATTTGAACTCGTGTCGCCGTGTCCATTTCCTACGATGATCACAATTACACCACGGGCATAGCATATAAAATAAAAACCAAATCTATAAAGAACATTCTTTTGACGACGATGATACGTTGTCTTTCTTCAGTGTAGGAAGACAATCATTTATCATCTTCTTTCAAAAGTTGGTTTGTCCGCGAGTTGACCATATAAATGGAGACATATAACACCCTAGAATCCATCTCGCTCTCTTTTTTCTCTGTTCTTTGAACAGTAATCACGTACTCCTTTTGCCTCTGTTTTTTGAACAGTGGAGATGTTTTCTCGTCTCCCGACTATGCGTGTCGCACTCGACTTCATCAAGTAAGACTTGCATTTTTATATCCCCTTTTATATACTGCTAGTTAATAGAATATGTGC